>CM032232.1:121577500-121675000 GCA_019009955.1 Riptortus pedestris
GTCGAGGGTTGAACTTTGGTCTCTTTGGTCGAGCATCCTGGGATTGAATAACCCTCAACCCTCTCAGCAAGCTCCTACGCAAAGCTTTTACCCTCCATTAGAAACAAACAGTTTTAGTTAGCGAGAGGACTTCAGAAACGCAGACAAAGGATCGTAATTTTCCTGGTACTAAGGGAGGAGAATTCAGACGAACTGGAATTAATCATAGCACCGATTGATTAAGAAGTGTGTATTGGCTGAAGGTGAAGAAAAGAACCATGATGCGGACATGCGTTAATCGTGCAAATTGTTTTTTTCTGCACTATATTTAAAATTATTTCATTTTCAAGTGTTATAAATATCTCCCTTTCAATGCATCATATAAAAAAAGTCCGTCACGCAGGGGCTGTGTAAACTAAGCAGATTTCCCACGTGAAGTTTTACAATAGAGATGATCTAGCGGTTCCCGAAAGTGCACTCTGCATATATTAAAGTACTTGTAGAGGACAAGGCGTTTTTAGCAGATTTTCCTTAAGGGAAATCAGCTATTGAGGTCGTACTCATGACGCGAGTTTTGAAATATTTCCTCAAATGTCCATCGATCCTACCTAGGAGATGACAAAAATGAGTTCCGTTCAAAATTATATATATATATATATATATATATATATATATATATATATATATATATATATATATATATTTGTCTGTTAACGCTCTAGCTGTCGCAATTTTTGTTTGATCGTTACCAAACTTCATATTTAAGCGTTTTATGTAAAAAGAAAGATCAAGTTCGTTAATGGCTGAAATCGGACTAGTGGGAGGAGGGGTTTAAAGGAGAGAATTTTAAAAATTCGAAATATCTCCGTTATTATGCATCGGATCGAAAAAGTATATAGAATCAATCTTATTGCAAATTAAATTTACTATAAATATTGTTATATACATTTATTCTCTATCTTGAATATTAACCGAGATATTTGGATTTGTATTGTGAGTGTGGTCGGCACTATCCGCCGAGAGCTCTGGCGGCCATTTTGGTAACTATACCTCCCTCGTGAATAGGTCTAGAGATACCTTCGTACTACTGTTATTATTAGGCAGATTTCTCTATTGTAAAACTTCACGTGGGAAATCTGCTTAGTTTACGCAGCCCCTGCGTGACGGACTTTTTTGTTATTTAGAGAAATTTGCTCAACACTTCTTTTCAATATGAACTACCAGGTACCTCACCTGAAAAAATTAATTCAAATGTATGTCAATATTTTCTCCTTAATAATTCAAATCTATGCATAATGCACAGGAGACGGGAAATAGGACAATATGCAGGACAGTGAAGTCTTACATAAAAAAATAAATTTTATATTAACAAATGGCAACAACGGGTATTAAGAGCCTAAACACTGGAACGGGTAAATGTCAAAATATTGTGCAAAGTAAAAGCCTTGCCAAAAATATACCATCACCATTCAGCCTCAAAAGAATTCCCGAGCCGGGTATCTGAGCTAGTATATATATATATATATATATATATATTATATATAATATATTATATATATATATATATATATATATGTCTGTTACGTTCTAGCGGTCTCAATTTTTGTTTGATCTTTACCGAACTCGGGATTTGATCGTTTTATGTAAAAAGGAAGATCAAGTTCGTTAATGGCTGAAATCGGACCAGTGGGAGGGGGGGGGTTTAGAGGGGGGATTTTTGAAAATTCAAAATATCTCCGTTATTATGCGTCGGATCGAAACATTATATAGAATAAATCTTATTGCAAATTAAATTTACTTAAAATATTGTTCTATACATTTATTCTGTATCTTGAATATTAACCGAGATATTTGCATTTGTATTCTGCGTGTGGTCACCAGTAGGCTATGTTCGGACTTTCCGCCGAGAGCTCTGGCGGCCGTTTCTATAACTATTCGTCCCTCGTGAATAGGTTTAGAGGTTAGGTTAACTGTTTTTTGGGGCTAGAAATTACTGGGTTATTACGCCCTAAATAATGTTTTAGGTTTAGAGGTTTCTTACTCCTACAGTTGTTATTAGGCAGATTTCTCTATTGTAAAACTTCTCGTGGGAAATCTGCTTAGTTTACGCAGCCCCTGCGTGACGGACTTTTTATTGATCTACAATCCACCAGGTATCACCAGCTACTGGGTCACCTTCCTTGTTTAGTTCCATTACATTCCGTCATCATTACCATCTCCCTTAAAATGGAACTATAGTTCAGTAGAAGAGGAACTATCCATTCTTACCCCCGGTGGGTCACACCACCTTAGTAACATCCAACACAGAAGCTGGGTCTCGGATAAAAAAAATTTTATTGATCTTAAGAAAACTTACTTGAGTTTATTGGTGTTTCACAGTGCCTTCCTTTTCATGCTTCTAGTCTATGAAGTGTTACTATACCTTACTTTGTGATACTGGTATAAGAGGTTATTGGTATTTAATAATGAGTTTTGTTAAGAGTAACTAAGCCAAGCTTTCAAGATTGAGTATATAATGGTTATAAATGGATTTCAGGATCAAATGAACATACACTTAGGCAATTTTTTAAGAGGAGCCTTGCAGCCATGTCTACCGGGAACATGTTTGCACCACTGCTAAAGACAGAAGTATGTATTATTGTATTATACATGCTTCAAAATACAAATTGTGTAACTTAGTTGTTAACGGTTTAGATCCAACACACGAATCTACTATCCAAAGAATTTTATTATTGGTTATAATAAAGTATAATATTGTTGCGAAAACTACGTACATGAAAAATTAAACAGAGTGAATCACATATTTAAGAAATACGAAGTAGGTTAACGGAGCCGACCGATGGAAAGACCATTGGCACCAGTGTCAAGACTACGCAGTCTCTCCCCGTGTCTAAACAGTTTTCTTTTTTGTTAGCCATCAACCTATAAAAGGGGCACAGCCCATCCCGACTGTTAGTTTGTTCTCAGCTCTCTTCAAGTGAATAACAGTGCGTTCAGTGCACTGCGTTTTAGTTGCTGTGCGGTAATGTGTTTTATATGAAGAACATTTTTATATATTTTTTATATATTTATAAAGGAGCACCCGCATCTTGGCGATTTGGCTCAAAGTTTCACAATGTAAAATGAAAACAAAATTAAAAAAAAAGAACAAAAACTGAAACAACAAATAAAAAATTAAATACAACAAATAATCATTAAATACTAGTAATAAAGACAATTAATAAACATTAGATTAGTAATAAAGACAACAATTTAAAATGGTTTTAATAAAAAAAAATGTTATTCCTATATACAGTACATTTATATTATTATTTTTATTTTATTTATTTAGTTTTATGCCCCACAACGACGGTGGTTGGCATTATTAGGATGATATATTTATTCCTTCATGTAATTTTATATTGCTCACCTTTTTTGTAATTTTATATTATGGAAAATATTTCTTTATTGAAGAAATATTTTCCATAATATAAAAGTGGTCTTGTTGAAGAACAGTGTTGTGCCATGTTTATGTAAAGAACAGTATAGTGCCGCGTTTAAGCAAAAGGCTGTGCAGTACCGTTATTTTGTCGAAGATCAGTGCAGAACTGTGTAATCATTTTATCTATTTGGTTTGTGCCCCACAGCGATGGTGATTGGTATAATTAGAATAATATGTGAAATAAGAAGAACAGTGCATACTGTGAGTAGTAGTTAAGAATAATTAACCAAGTATGTAGTGCATTGTTAATAATTGTGCAGTGATAAAGCTTGTGTGTTTAATTTTGCAAACCAAAATAACTCTAATAAACAACGTTTATTATTTTATGTAATAAACGTAACAATATAACAAGTATAATCTGAACATTTCAGGCAGGCTAATTTTTGCGTTACTTATCAAATTTTTTCAGGACCTCATTTTCCTTATCTACTTTAATACATTGGTGTTAATTTGTAGGCATTTGGAAATATGCTCCGTGAGAAATTACTTCAACAGCGACTTGAGTACTTGCTCTGCTGATTTTCCTCAGAGAAATCCCGGGAATATGGATTTATTCCAGAATAATTTTCCATCCTGGATGCTTAACTCCTGATTCTCATTGTCCTAAATCCTTGCCAACTGACCAAGGGCCGTAGGCAGTGAGCCGGAAAGGAGAAGCAAAGCCTTCGGTTTAACCAGCTCGTTACTCTATGGGAGCAAGCGGCGGCTACTTCAAAGGGCCCTTGCTCTTTGATTCGCCGCCCAGGGTATTTTTATACACCTCTTTGGAGCTTCTGCTTTCCTTCCCTCTGCCCGCTTTAAACTGGAGCAGGATATTAGTTAAGAAGCAGGGAATTTCGCCCTTTGAATGGACAACTCCTGTATATTGTTTAAAAGTCAAATGATTACAAAGTAAAATTTCACAGAAGAATTGTTGTTTTTGTTGATTACAAGTGGCTGGCAAAAACAATTGTTTGTATTGAAAATTAAAAAGGTTTTCTTCATCTTCAGAAGTATTTTTTATTTAGACTGGTGCTTTCAATGTATCACTTCTATCCAGACAGTATAAAAATAAAACAGCAATACTAAAGTTCCTACTATAATATTAGTTCAAAGCTACTAAGATTATTTCATGAAGAATTGAAAGAATTAAAGTGTAGTTCATCATTTAATGTAGCTATGTATTAAAAAAAGGTCCTCACGCAGGGGCTGCGTAAACTAAGCAGATTTCCCACGTGAAGTTTTACAATAGAGAAATTTCAGAATAGAGAGTCAAACAGTTACGGGAACGGCCCAAACTAGCTCTTGACGGAAACTCACGACTAGACCCGAAGTTAGCCGATCTCATCTCAGAAGCTGAAAACAAAAAAATGCAAATATCTCGGTTAATATTCAAGATACAGAATAAATGTATATAACATTATGTATAGTAAATGTAATTTGCAATAAGATTGATTTTATATAAGTTTTCGATCCGACGTATAGTAACGGAGATATTTCGAATTTTCGAAAATCCTCCCCTCTAAACCCCCCCTCCCACTGGTGCGATTTCAGCCATTAACGAACTTGATCTTTATTTTTGCATAAATGTCGAGTTTGGTAACGATCAAATGAAAATTGCGACCGCTAGAGCGTTAACAGACATATATATATATATATTATATATATATATAATATATATATATATATAATATATATATATATATATATAATTTTAAACGGACCTCATTTTCGTCATCTCCTGGGTAGGATCGATGGACATTTGAAGAAATTTTTCGAAACTTGCGTTATGAGTACGACCTCAATAGCTGATTTCCCTTAAGGGAAATCTGCTAGAAAAGTCCTTCTTGTAGGGACCGCACAAACTAAGAAGAATTTCAACCATCTCATCTCAACATCAATTTTCTAATTTTTCTGTAGGACAAAGCCTGTATGCAAACTGGAACTGTATGTCGAATAGAAATGTTAGTATCATGTATAGTGAGTCAATTCTCAAAGTGAAAATCGGATGAGCAGAAGTGTGGATTTACAGGATACTGAAGAAAAAAAAAAAAAAAAAAAAAAAAACTTTTATATTCGAGCAAAAACATTGGTTATATAATATTCTTCAATCCGATTTTTAGTATGTTATTAGAAGGTAGGTTCAAATTTTGAATTTAAACTTAAAGGGAGTATTTCGTTATTGGAAATCTGCGAAAATTAATTTCTACGTTTAGGTTAATGTTTTTATTAACTTAAAAATGCTGAATATTCTTCTTTTTATAACTCAGGTTAGCCATGTGTGTGTGTTTATATATATATATATAATATATATATATTATATATATATATATATTTGTCTGTTGTCGCTCTAGCGGTCGTAATTTGTTTTTGATCGTCTCTAAACTCGATATTTAAACGTTTTATGTAAAAAGACAGGTCAAGTTCGTTAATGGCTGAAATCGGACCAGAGGGAGGGGGTTTTAGAGGGGGAATTTTCGAAATTTCTCCGTTATCATGCATCGGATCGAAAAATTATATTGAACCTATCTTATTGCAAATTAAATTTACTATAAATATTGTACTATACATTTATTCTCTATCTTGAATATTAACAGAGATATTTGCATTTTATTGAGCGTAACGGACATGATGAGATCGGCTAACTTCGGTCGCAGTCATGAGTTTCCAGCTAGCTAGTTCGGCCGTTTCAGTAACTGTTCGGCTCTCGTGAAATTTCTCTATTGTAAAACTTCACGTGGGAAATCTGCTTAGTTTACGCAGCTCCTGCGTGACGGACTTTTTTTTTCATGTACGCAGTTTTCCCCACAGTATATAATGGAGTTATTGGGTCATTTCCTTTTTCAGTCACCAGTAAGCCACATTTCCGAAACATACGATGTTTACCTCAAGCTACGCCACCAAATGTTTCGTGTTAGGCTAACATTTCAAGTCAAATTCTTTGAGTTGCGAGATTAGAATTGAGAACTGAATGTGGATTGTATACCCGAATACTCCCTGAAATTCTCTCAGTTTGGCCAGCCTTTAATTAACTAGCTGTAATCCACGTTCATAAAGATTTTTGAGATTAATAAGATACTTATAAGAACCAATACAACTATTAAAAATTACACCAGTTCACGCATGCGTTATAAGCTTACCACCCTCACAAAAAAAAAAGTCCGTCACGCAGGGGCTGCATAAACTAAGCAGATTTCCCACGTGAAGTATTACAATAGAGAAATCTGCCTAATAATAACAGTAGTAGGGGTATGTCTAGGCCTATTCACGAGGGAGGAATAGTTACCGAAACGGCCGCCAGAGCTCTCGGCGGATAGTGCCGAACATAGCCGTCTTGCCAACCACACTCACAATACAAATGCAAATATCTCGGCTAATATTCAAGATAAAGAATAAATGTATAGAACAATATTTATAGTATATTTAATTTGCAATAAGATTGATTCTAAACACATTTTCGATCCGACGCATAATAACGGAGATATTTCGATTTTTTTTAAATCCCCCTCTAAACCCCCCCTCCCACTGTTCCGATTTCAACCATTAACGAACTTAATCTTTCTTTTTACATAAAACGCTTAAATATAAAGTTTGGTAATGATCAAACAAAAATTGCGACCGCTAGAGCGTTAACAGACAAATATATCTATATATATATATATATATATATATATATATATATATATATATATATATAATTTTGAACGGACCTCATTTTCGTCATCTCCTGGGTAGGATCGATGGACATTTGAAGAAATTTTTCAAAACTCGCGTCATGAATACGACCTCAATAGCTGATTTCCCTTAAGGGAAATCTGCTAAAAGTAGTCAAAAGGCCAAAACATATCATAAAAGTCCGTCACGCAGGGGCTGCGTAAACTAAGCAGATTTCCCACGTGAAGTAATACAATAGAGAAATCTCCATACAAGAGCCCAACACTTACGGCAAAGGGCCGAACTAGGTTTTGGCGGGAAACTCAAAAATCCGTTACCGGCCCAAATTTAATAAAAATCCAAATATTTCGGTTAATATTCAAGATAGGGAATAAATATATAGAACAATATTTATAGTAAATTTAATTTGTAATAAGATTGATTCTTTACAATTTTTCGATCCGACGCATAATAACGGAGATAATTCGAATTTTCCGAAAATCGCCCCTCTAAACCCCCCCTCCCACTGGACAGATTTCAGCCATTAACGAACTTGATCTTCCTTTTTACATAAAACGATTAAATTCCGAGTTTGGTAACGATCAAACAAAAATTGCGACCGCTAGAGCGTTAACAGACAAATATATATATATAATATATAATATATATAATATATATATATATATATATATATATATAATTTTGAACGCACCTCATTTTCGTCATCTCCTGGGTAGGATCGATGGACATTTGAGGAAATTTTTCAAAACTCGCGTCATGAGTACGACCTCAATAGCTGATTTCCCTTAGGGGAAATCTGCTAAAAGTAGTCAAAAGGCCAAAACATATCATCAAAAAAAATAAAGTAAAGGCAGCTTATTTGGGAGAAAGGAGAGAGACATTTATAAAAGGCGATTATTCTGCCGTGGGATCATTTGATTATTCCGCCGGTGTTATCAGACCGCTATGAACCGGCCAATAAAGTCCGGTGACAACCAAAATTAAACTGGAATCCTGCAGCCAGTTTGATTTGGCTCACTTCTCTTTCAATTTATTTCGCAAAAATAAGCTTTTAATTCCAATTTCTATGGAACATTTATTTTTGAAGGGTCTCAGGGGGCGGAGGTGCGTGAAAATACGGGAATTTCACATTTAATATTTGTTTTACCACCTTAAATTAAATCCAACGGTATAATTATTGTCAATATTTGGTTGTAATATTCGGAATGGTCAATTTACTGGGAACTGAAATATTTCAACTCCATGACCATCTACCTATAATACTTACTTTGGAAATTTCACTCTTTCTGAAGAGCTGTTCCGCTCATTTCTATTTTTGAGACAACAGTATACCGTGCCTGAAGTTTAGGCCTGTACGTCCCGTAGCGGAAGCATCCGTTATTCCTCGTAACATTTAAAAATGGCATGGATGTGCCGAAAGGCCTAGTGCAATAAACAAAAATCTGCATTGTGGGAATACTTTTCTTCATCCCTATATTCTACAACTCCTCCTTCCTGCATCCTAAACATAAATCCACTTTTCGCTCAGTTCTTAGAAATCATGAGACCAGTCTTGAATCTTAATAGTCACTTTTTCAAAATATTTCTAATTCCTTTGGCACTATTGTGTGTATTGTTAATATACCTTGGTTAAACGAATATTTAGGACTTACCTGAACTATGACAGCACCGAATAGTGTTTCCATAGCATTTTAATGCTTATATAGCAATGATACAATAATATTACTCGTGGTATAGCTAAAGCATGGGTTCGATTGCCGTTTGAGCAAAATGAATTTATTTAGTGACAAACTCATTAAATAACCTTCTCAGTCCTGTAATCTGAAAGATGGCTTTCTTGCCAGGGTCGAAATATGAATTTTAATTAATGAGTACGTCATTGAACAGTTTGCGTACTAAATACGAAAAAAAGGACCTGTGCTATGGACGGACGGGTATAAATACGTAAAAAAGGTCCTTTGCCAGGGACAGACGCGTATAAATACGTAAAAAAATGGCCTTTGCCTTGGATGGGAGCGTATAAATAAGTAAAAAGGGGGGTACCAGGGCCTGGCGCGTATTAATACGTAAAAAAGGGCCTTTGCCTTGGACGGGCGCGTATAAATACGTTAAAAAAGGCCTTTGCCAGGGACTGGCGCGTATAAATACATCAAAAAATGGCCTTTGCCTTGGATGGGAGCGTATAAATAAGTAAAAAGGGGGGTACCAGGGCCTGGCGCGTATAAATACGTAAAAAGTGGGTTTTCCAGGGACTGGCTTGTATAATTACGTAAAAAAGGGTCTTTGCCTGGGGTCGGGCGCGTATAAATACGTTAAAAAGGGCCTATGTCAGGGACTGGCGAGTATAAATACGTAAAAAAATGCCTTTGCCTTGGATGGGCACGTATAAATACGTAAAAAGGGGGTTTACCAGGGATTGACTCGTATAAATAAGTAAAAAAAGGTCTTTCCCTGGGTAGGGCGCGTATAAATACGTTGTTCAGTCGTCATTTTGATTTGAATTTCCAGCGCTCGCTGAGTTCACAAACCCGCCACACATATGCAGATCAGGCTGTGGCCTACAGCGGAAACTACTTTTGCAGCTCAAGAAGGCACCGGCTAGTTACAAAGATACAGTCAGTTGGTTTAAGACGCTCGCTGGGGTCGTTTCTACGGCCAGTGGGGCTTTGCCCCTCTCCCTCCGCTACAGATAACTGCTTCATAGATAACCGCTTCATAGATAACCGCTCAGTTGGAATTCACCCGTGATAGAGTAACAGTCAGTTTTTATCTCCTGCAAAGCTGCCATCCTGTGCAGATCACCGTCACCGGCTGGAAATCGGATCATCTACGGAACACAGAACATAGCAACGAAGGAGGACTCCACTTCTAGGAACGTTTTCGTTTCCCGCAGGTGCCTATTTTAATAATGCTAGCATTATTTGCGCAAATTATCAAATGAGTACTCACACAATATTGGACCTATCGCTCATTCTATGTATATATATATATATTGCCGCTAAATTAGTTTATAAAGTTAAATTCTTTCTGTTTCTTGTTCAACCTCTAGTTATATCGTGTATTATATGTAGTTTTAATCAATTCAATATACTTGATTCTTAGGAGAACTCAAATAGTTAATTGTTATTTCCCCTCATCTTTCCAATAGAAATACAAAAATGGTTCAGTCTAATGCTCTCTCTTATTCTCTCCTTTAAAAAGCTTCCCGCCAAAACATTTTGGTGTCGACATTTTCTATTATCACCGCAAAAGCTAACCGCACGCCCCAACAAACGTAAAAAAGTAAAAATGGGTCTTCACCTTAACAAAAAAAGTTTTGTTATGGCTTTGTAAGTAAATGTTTGATTGAAAATGTGGCTAAGGAATTAAAATGTACTTGCGTAAATATATTCTTCCATTAATTGGAATCAAGAATCTTTACGCGCGTAAATATACGCAAACGACCTTGAGGACCTAGGAAAGGACCCGTCAGGAGATTGAACAACTCCTGTCCTGTAATAAATTTCCATTGGCGAGTTGAGAATCGAACTCACCACTCCAGATTTCAAAGTGAGATTTAAACCAACAGCTTAACTCACATGGCTAACCGAAATCCCCAGACGTCAATATACACAATTACAATTTAAATTATATGATAATTATGTTATATAAGGAAAAAGGCATTTTGGTACTAATTGGCCTTTTATAAACCCTGTGCTCTTTAATTTTTGAATGATATTTCAAGCCACTAACAGAGTACATAAACATCTGGTGGATCCACCACTGAAGTATGCTCCTAAAAATAAACAAAAATAATGTTGTTTTTTTTCGGATCTTATTATTTTATCCCTAAAATTTAAGAGCTTAATAATAATGAAAACTGAAACAAAATTTTATATTATAGACATCATAAGAAAAAATGTTCTAACTTTTTTTTTTTGTTTTATCCGAAATTTCCTTAATAAAAGGTCGTTGTTTAAAAGTGTTAAATCATATGTGGATAAAGTAAGTGGAGCGTGAGTTATAGGTGAGTTCTTAGCCCGGACGATGTGAAGTAGGGAAGAGAGCGCACCTAACAAACCATAGAGCAGTAAAAGCGAAACAAATAGCAATTAAAAAAGCGGTAGGAGAACACAGCACCCTCCGGAACCCCTTCTTTTATGGTGGCCGCTAACGACATAATAAACCCGTCAGAGCTACTCACCGCCATATTTCCTTTCCTCTTTTCAGCCTTTTTGGCGAAAATTAATTTGTGGCCCTTTCGACTTTTAAAATTCTCCCCCAACCGTTAACCGCCAACACCCGATATGACCTGTCGTAATTTCGGACCGTATATTTTTTTTTTTTTTTGAACTTTGGTAGAGCTATGTTCCGAGAACAATCATACGACTTGTTAATACTTATAATCGCAGTAATTTTAGTAACTAATTAAAAGCTTTTTAATAATTTTTATTCAAGTATTTCTTCGAAAACTAGCTACTCCAGAACACCTGTCATATTATTTAATTTCTATCAGTATTGAAAAAGGATATTCCCATTATTAGTTAAGCATCACTTAAGCACCTGTTGATGACAATTCATTCTGTAGTCTTTAGAGGGATAAAGAAAAAGTCCGTCACGCAGGGGCTGCGTAAACTAAGCAGATATCCCACGTGAAGTTATACAATAGAGAAATTTCACGAGAGCCGAGCATTCAGGAAACGGCCGAACTAGCTTTTGGCGGGAAATTCACTTTCGTCCGTTAGCCGGCCTGCTTTAATACAAATGAAAATATCTCGGTTAATATTCAAGATAGAGAATAAATGTATATAACACTATTTATAGTACATTTCACTTGCAATAAGATTGATTCTGTACAATTTTTCGATCCGACGTATAGTAACGGAAATATTTCCAATTTTCGAAAATCCTCCACTCTAAACCAACCCCTCCCACTGGTCCGATTTCAGCCATTAACGAACTTGATCTTTCTTTTTACATAAAACGACTAAATATCGAGTTTGGTAACGATCAAACAAAAATTGCGACCGCTAGAGCGGTAACAGACAAATATATACAGTTTTGAACGGACCTCATTTTCGTCATCTAGGTAGGATCGATGGACTTTTGAAGAAAAATTTCGAAAAATCCGTCATGAGTAGAACCTCAATAGCTGATTTCCCTTAAGGGAAATCGGCTAAAACTAACTATATTCGTTCATGTGACTAATTTAAGTTTTTTAATAATTAATATAATAACACATTCATCTTTATAATTCTAAGGTATTTCTGAAATTTTATTTGCATTTTCACCAGTGGTCGATTTTTTTTCAGATACATCCAATAACTAATAACCTTAAAATATATTCGTTCAAGTTGAATATTTCGATTTTAGTAGTTCAATCAATTTAATTACATCCTCATCTTAATGGAGAGAATACTAAAATTTGTATGAAATTTTATTTGAATTCGCCATCAGTGGTAGATTTTTCATTCAGATAGATCCATAGACTAATAACCTAAAAATATATTCGCTCCAGATATACATCTGTTTTTTTTTTCTTTTTAGAAAGTACTTAATTAATTTGATTACCATCTTAATAAAGAAGATAATATCATTTGTCTGTAATTTTATTTACATTCACCCTTAGATTAATAACCTATAAATGTATTCGTTTGAGTTCCATATCTTATTATTTCTAATAATTTACTCAATTAATTTGATTTCCTACCTGATGTTAATGAAGATGACACTACCGTAAACATTTGTCTGTAATTTGCATCCAAAGACTAATAACGTAAACATATATTTGTTAAAGATAAATATCGTTTTTTTTTTGTTTTTAGAAATTTACTTAATTAATTTAATTAACGACTCATTTATATAAAGAAGATTCTAAGGTTGGTTGTAATTTTATTTGAATTCATCATCAGCGGTTCTTCTTCCATATGCATCTTTAGGCTCATGACTTGAAAATGTATTGGTTCAAGTTCCATCTTTTTTTTTTCATTTTCCTTTTTAGTAATGTACTCAATTAATTACATCACCTACATATCTGAATAAAGGAGAAACCAACATTTATATTATTTTTATTAGAATTCACACTTGTATTTAATTACCTACTCATCCTTAATAAAGAAGATCTATGGTATATGTATTATTTTATTTGCATTCATCACCAGTGGTCGATTTTTCTTTCAGATACATCCAAAAAGTAATAACTTAAAGATATATTCGTTTAAGATACATATTTTTTAGCAGATTTCCCTTAAGGGAAATCAGCTATTGAGGTCGTACTCATGATGCGATTTTCGAAAATTTTCTTCAAATGTCCATCGATCCTACCCAGGAGAGGACGAAAATGAGGTCCGTTCAAAATTATATATATATATATATATATATATATATATATATATATATATATATATATATATATAAAACCCTCTAGCGGTCGCAATTTTTGTTTGATCGTTACGAAACTCGATATTTAACCGTTTTATGTAAAAAGACAGATCAAGTTCGTTAATGGCTGAAATCGGACCAGAGGGAGGGGGGGGGTTTAGAGGGAGGATTTTCGAAAATTCAAAATATCTCCGTTATTATGCATCGGATCGAAAAATTGTATAAAACCAATCTTATTGCAAATTAAATTTTCTATAAATATTGTTATATACATTTATTCTCTATCTTGAATATTAACCGAGATATTTGCATTTTTATGAAGTCTGTGGCCCAGTATAGTTCGGATTACGTCGGCCATCTTCTTCATTTCTCGGCTCAGGCGGAAGCTTCTTCTAACCTGTCGTTTTTAACCTTACCTTACCTTCGTTACTTTGTGATATTTATGCAAATACGTTCTATTCATCCGCCCCCCCCCCTTCTTTAGTTCTTGGACTACTAAAATTTGAGTTATTAAAATATAAATTATTCTTACAATTCAGAAGCCGTTTCAGTTTGGAATTTATTTTAATTAACTGAAAGATTTCTCATTATCTAATCACGGTGGTATTGTGTTACCAGTATGCAGATTTCTCTATTGTAAAACTTCACGCGGGAAATCTGCTTAGTTTACGCAGCCCCTGCGTGACGGACTTTCTTTTAGATATTTACTTAATTATTTTAATTTCCCACTCTTCTTTCCTATGAAGAAGATTCTATGGTATTTCAGTAATTTTATTCTGCATTCATTATTCGACTAATAACCTGAAAATATATTCACTCAGTATACATATCCTTTTTTTAGAAATGCACTTAATTTGATTATCTACTCTTATTAATAAAGAAGTTATTAACATTTATCTGTAATTCTATTTGCATTCATCCTTAGACTCTAATCTAAAAATATATTCGTTCAAGTTCCACGTCTTTTTATTTCTAGTAATTTACTTAATTAATTAGATTACCTACTCATCTTTATGAAGAAGACACTGGCATTTGTCTGTAATTTTACATTTTTTGCATTCATCGTCAGAGGTAGATTTTTCTTTCAGATAATCCAAAGACTAACAACCTAAAAATATATTCATTCAAGTGCCTTATCTTTTATTTTTAGTAATTTACGTAATTAATTTAACAGCCTACTCATCTTTATTTAGAAGATCTAAGGTTTGTCTGTAATTTTCCTTGAATTCACCATCAGTGGTCGATTTTTCTTTCATATTTATTTGATGTAATTTAAAAGATGTATGATTAAGGAATAGACGTGCTGACATAACATCAATAATACGGATGGCGTTTGAAAAAAGATCGTCAAGGCGTTTTCGACGAGCCTTCTCATGAATAATCCTTTTTTCATACTTCAAGTACTTCTTCTAAAGAGACTACACCAAAAAGAAAAAGATAATATGTATTACCTAGTTGCAAAAAAAAAAAAAAAAATAGATGAAACTAGAGTTTGCATTGGTTCGTTTAAGGCCTATATGCTGAGAGGTTCTTGAAAATGACTGGACCAGCTTGGAAACCATTGTTGACATGCTAATGGTTTCTTCTGCTTTCTTTACCACATTGTGTTAGTGCTGGAAGTATACTGGATTGAGGCTCAGGAGAGAGTCAAAGGATAAACATTAGAAAAAAAAGTCCGTCACGCAGGGGCTGCGTAAACTAAGCGAATACCCATGTGAAGTTTTAGAATAGAGAAATCTGCATACTGGTAATACAATACCACCGTGATTAAATACAAATGGCAATGAAAAATCTTTCAGTAAATTAAAATAAATTCCCAATTGAAACGGTTTCTGAATTGTAAGAATAATTTATATTTTAATAACTGAAATTTGAATAGTCCAAGAAATAAAGAAGGGGGGGGGTCGGATGAACAGAACGTATTTGCACGTAAATTAACGAATGTAAGGTAAGGTTAGAAACGACAGGTAAGGTTAGAAGAAGCTTTCACCGAGCCCTTAGGGAAACAGCCGACCTAATCCGAACTATACCCGACCACAGACTTCATAAAAATGCAAATATCTCGGTTTTAATATTCAAGATAGAGAATGAATGTATAAATAATATTTATAGTAAATTTAATTTGCAATAAGATTGGTTTTATACAAGTTTTCGATAAGATGCATAATAACGGAGATATTTTGAATTTTCGAAAATTCCTCCTCTAACCCCCCTCCCTCTAGTCCGATTTCAGCCATTATCGAACTTGATCGGTCTTTTTAAATAAAACGGTTGAAAATCGAATTTCGTAACGATCAAACAAAAATTGCGACCGCTAGAGCGTTAACAGACAAATATATATATATATATATTTTGAACGGACCTCTCCTGCGTAGGATCGATAGACATTTGAAGAAATATTCCGAAAATCGCGTCATGAGTACGACCTTAATAACTGATTTCCCTGGGGGGATATATATATATATATATATATATATATATATATATATATATATATATATTTGTCTGTTTCCGCTCTAGCGGTCGCAATGTTTGTTTATGTAAAAAGAAAGATCAAGTTCGTTAACGGCAAAAATCGGACCGGGAGGATTTTCGAAAATTCAAAATATTTCCGTTACTACATGTCACATCAAAAAATTTTACAGAATCAATCGTATTGCAAATTAAATTTACTATAAATATTGTTATATACATTTATTCCCTATCTTGAATATTAACCGAGATATTTGAATTTTTATTAAATTTTGGCCGATAACAGATTTTTGAATTTCCCGCCAAAAGCTAGTTCGGCTCTTCGCCGTTACTGTTCGGCTCTCGTATGGAGATTTATCTATTGTATAACTTCACTTGGGAAATTTGCTTAGTTTACGCAGCCCCTGCGTGACGGACTTTTTCATTAATTGTTTGTCTTTCCGGTCTATCTATGCAGCGCTAAGAGGTTGGCTTGCCTGTTTGTTTACAATTCAGCCTTGTATTGTACATTTACTGAGCATTCACGGTAGTGTTACCTGTGCGTATATTTATCTATTGTAAACCTTCGCGTGGGAAATCTGCTTAGTTTACGCAGCCCCTGCGTGACGGGCTTTTTTTCAATAAGCTATTGAATCAATTTTATTTTTTTTTAAATGGTACTCAAGTTAGCCTTGCTAAGGGGTCGTCTTAATAAACTTGGTAAACCTATAGCTGTGGGTTCGATTCCCACCTGGACAATATGAATTTATTTTGTAACGAACTCAATGAATAAAGTCCTACCTCGGTTACAGGAGGACAGGTAACCTGCAGATAATCCGTCTGATTAGTCATACTTAGTTGCATAAAGTCAAGTAAATAAATAAGGTTTTTTTTAACATAATTAGAATGTTAACAGGTGCCTGTTCCAATCCTGCGCGTGTGGAGTCAATTTGCTTTTCGCATCCTATGCATGACGGAATTTTTGTCCATTATTTCCACATTGCACGTTGTTAAGCGCTACATATTGACCACTGCTTGGGCCTAAGCCGACCTTTTCTTAGTGTTAGCTATTAATATGGTTATCTAATACAAATGTGCTCATATATCATGTGGTATACTTGAGAGGGGATTAGCGGGCAGACATATGTAGCAGCAGCCATTCATATGGGGGGCAGATTTGGCTGATGCCCAGCTGAGCACTGCAGTGCTCTACTCAGATGTCCTGTCTCCACGCTAAATGCGGGACTTGAGTCGGGGTTACTGCTCTAGTTGGAGTCTCTTGCCAAGATATGAACTTCAAGAAATACCAAAGTTGATCTCATATAAATATCTTTTAAGACAGCGAATGAGTACTATTGTATTCATCGTCCGTACTTCTTTTTAATAGGTTGCCCTTAATGGAAATATGTTTTTAAGTTTCTATACATGACGTAGTTTTCGAATACTTTCCTTAGATGTCCAAGTTCGTTTACGGGTGAAATTGGATTTGGGAGAGGGGGAGTGGTTAGACTAGGGTAAATTCTTATTATAAGTCGGGTTGAAAAATTTTAATATATTGCAAAGCCTATTACAAATTTAATTACCTATCAATGTTTTTTAATTCACACAATTTTTTTATCATGAATTAATCGAGATACTTGGATTTTTATGTTTTCAACCTTCACAAGACCCCCCACTCCTACTCACATCATATTAAAAAGAACATATTATGTAATGAGCCACTTTATTAAATACGAAATATTTTTTAAAGAGACCTTTACTACGCGAGATGCATGCAAATTCGCCATGCGTTGAGTTTTGACATCAACAATCAAGATTTGACGTTTGTTGTATCGAAAATATATATTTCATCTATACCATACTGGATACTTAACGGCTGCATTCAACACTAATGATCTTATTTGTTATTGGATCTGGAATACAGGGTGTTATCTGGAAGGAGGGCTTCGGAAATTCAAAATGTATCCGTTATAATGTATGCGTCGGATCATAGGACGTTACCAATCATGTTATTTTATTGATTGGCTACAACTGCTGTTCATGAATTTTTCGTAAATCAAGTGATAAGCGAGTTATTCATACTTTAATTAACAAATATGATCTTTATTTTTTCTTATATTAAAGAAATATTTTCCATAATATAAAAGTACAAAAAAGGTAAGCACATGAAGGAGTAAATATATCATCCTAATAATGCAAATCGCCATCGCTGTGGTGCACACAACTAAATAAATAAAAATAAAATAATATTTATGTACTAGTATATAGGAATAACATAATTTTTTTATTAAAACCATTTTAAATTGTTGTCTTTATTACTAGTCTAATGTTTATTAATTGTCTTTATTACTAGTATTTAATGATTATTTGTTGTCTTTAATTTTTTATTTGTTGTTTCAGTTTTTGTTATTTTTCATGCTACATAATAAATCACATTATTCGAAGTTTAAATACTAAAAATTGTATTCAAGAGACCTTTATTATACGAGATACATGCAAATATGTCCTTGTGACCCCCCCTCCCCCGTCTTAATGTTTTGGACTACTAACATTTGATTGATTGAGATAACAATTATTGTGACTCATTATTAATTACAGTACTAGATATAGTAAATAGTTCTCAATAAAATTAATATGTTATATTCTGATATATTACAGAAATTGTTATTCTTTCCGGTGTGAGGCGGTAGTCCCGTTTGTTTACGTTTCAAACCTAACGCTTCCTGTCGGCAGTTTATTGAAATTGGATGGACCATTTCTTATTTCCGTTTGTATTTATTCACGGTGTTGTTGTGTTACCAGTATGTAGATTTATCTATTACTAAACTTCACGAGGGAAATCTGCTTAGTTTACGCAGCCCTGCGTGACGGACTTTTTTTTATTAAAACCATTTTAAATTGTTGTCTTTATTACTAATCTAATGTTTGTTACTAGTATTTAATGATTATTTGTTGTATTTAATTTTTTATTTGTTGTTTCAGTTTTTGTTATTTTTCTATAATTTTGTTTTCATTTTGCATTGTGAAACTTTGAGCCAAATCGCCAAGATGCGGGTGCTCCTGTATAAATAAATAAATAAAAAAAAATTTAGTTTTTCACGAAACGCTTACATATAGTGTGTGGTAACAGACAAATATATACCTATATAATTTTGAATGCACCATGTTTTCGTCATCTCGTAGTTAGGATAGATGGACTTTGGGGAAATTTGTCAAAAATTGAGTAACAAGTACTACCTCAGTAGCTGATTTCCCTAAACTGAAATCAGCTACTATGACTACAAAAATATTACAGGAAATAAAATAAAGAAAAATAAATTCAGAGGAGTATTTATTGAATTCAAAAGTTGGCATTGTCGTAAATTGAATACGCCTTCCTTTCATTATTTATTTCATTTTAAACTATCACTGGTTTTAATTGCCAGTAAATACCCTTCTGGCTTATATTTCATGTTTCGCCTGGACAGTAAAAATAGTCAGAACGGAAAGAAAGTCTGAAAATAAGGCAAGAGTACGGTTTAAATAACTGTTCGACGTCAGACCCTGACCTATGGAGAATGTAGGCGTGGCCCCAGACGGCCGTGGCCTAAAGCTGTAAGAAAGTGGTCTCTCAGCTGTACATGACGTAACTATATCAGCTGACATAACGCCTCACTTCCATCACATGTTCACTATACTGCCTCACCTTACTCCTGTCCCGCTCAAATCATTTCTCATCTATACTCACAGTAAATAAGAAAAGTCCTTCACGCAGGGGCTGCGTAAACTAAGCAGATATCCCTCGTGAAGCTTAACAATAGATTAATCGACATACTGCTAACACAACACCACCCTGGGTATTAAGTGAATAAATACAAACGGTAATAAGAAATCTTTCAGTCAACATTAACAAACTTTCGACGGGAAGCGCCTGAAATGTCTCTCAATCTCTCACCGGAAAGGGAAACAATTGAGGAGGTCTAAGTAAAAAGTCCGTCACGCAGGGGCTGCGTAAACTAAGCAGATTTCCCACGTGAAGTTTTACAATAGAGAAATCTGCCTAATAACAACTGTAGTAGTAAGGAACCTCTAAACCTAAAACATTATTTAGGGCGTAATAACCCAGTAGTTTCTAGCCCCAAAAACAGTTAACCAAACCTCTAAACCTATTCACGAGGGACGAATAGTTATGGAAACGGCCGCCAGAGCTCTCGGCGGAAAGTCCGAACAGCCTACTGGTGACCACACGCAGAATACAAATGCAAATATCTCGGTTAATATTCAAGATAGAGAATAAATGTATATAACAATATTTATTGTAAATTTAATTTGCAATAAGATTGACACTGTACAATTTTTCGGTCCGACGTATAGTAACGGAGATATTTCGAATTGTCGAAAATCCTCCCCTCTAACCCCCCCCCTCCCACTGGTCCGATTTCAACCGTTAACGAACTTGATCTTTCGTTTTACATAAAACGACTAAATATCGAGTTTGGTAACGATCAAACAAAAATTGCGACCGCTAGAGCGGTAACAGACAAATATATAGATAGATAGATGTATATAGATATTTATATATATATATATATACAGTTTTGAACGGACATCATTTTCGTCATCTCCTGGGTAGTATCGATGGACATTTGAAGAAAAATTTCGAAAATTCCGTCATGAGTACAACCTCAATAGCTGATTTCCCTTAAGGGAAATCTGCTAAAAGGGCGTATAGCAGTATAAGCCCTTTTTGCGGAGATGACATTTTTAGATTCCTTGTGGGCTCTTTTATATCTGTACGAAAGTTTGTGTTTATATCTCTTTAATTCACCTTTTACCACCTCTTTGAATGAGCTGGTGTTTAGACTGCTTTCTGCTATTGTGATTCCAAAACATTCTATATTGAGTGCAGTGTAAATTATGAGGTTGTTTCGTCTGTTGTGCTTTTTAAAAAGGAGCAATTTGGAGGAAGTTATTAGTGATGGACGTATTTTCAAAAATTTGAAGAAAAAAAGGAAAAATTAATCTTTTAAAGCTCGCATAAACAATTAGAATAACGATATTCGGGTGAATCGTATACTTCAACAAAATGTAGGATGGCTAGTAAGAACTTTATCTCGATATTGAACTGTTGGAACCTGTAGAATTAACGTTACTGCAAATGAGCAAGAGAATTCTTTTTGATCATTTTAGCAGATTTCCCTTAAGGGAAATCAGCTATTGAGGTTGTACTCATGACGGAATTTTCGAGATTTTTCTTCAAATGTCCATCGATCCTACCTAGTAGATGACGAAAATGAGGTCCGTTCAAAACTGTATATATATATATATATATATATATATATATATATATATATATATATACATATATATCTATCTATATATTTGTCTGTTACCGCTCTAGTGGTCGCAATTTTTGTTTGATCGTTACCAAACTCGATATGTAGTCGTTTTAAGTAAAAAGAAAGACCAAGTTCGTTAACAGCTGAAATCGGACAAGTGGGAGGGGGGGGGGTTTAGAGGGGAGGATTTTCGAAAATTCGAAATATCTCCGTTACTATACGTCGGATCGAAAAATTCTAAAGAATCAATCTTATTGCACATTACATTTACTATAAATATTGTTCTATACATTTATTCTCTATCTTGAATATTAACCGAGATATTTGCATTTTTATTATATCTGGGCGGATAACGGATGAGAGTGAGTTTCCCTCCAAAAGCTAGGTCGGCCGTTTCCTTAACTGTTCGGCTCTTGTGAAATTTGTCTATTGTAAAACTTCACGTGGGAAATCTGCTTAGTTTACGCAGCCCCTGCGAGACGGACTTTTTATGGTTGTGATAAAGTACACCAAGACTCACTTCTTGCGGGATACCTTATAGTGCTTCCACTCACTGTGTACCAGCACAAAAACACAGAGACATACTGTGCAACTATTCAGTAAAATGCAGCGGAACTCCTATTAATGTTTGTCTCAAATGTTTACTCAGCCTTTACCAAATTTCTGAGAAACGCCTTAGTGTCATTCAGGGAAAAGTACTTTCTGGTAGTAATTTCACTGAGAAAAGAGGGTCCTATACTGTTACGTTTCTTATACAGTATTATTTTATTAAAAAACTAACTTTCTACATATAGCTGTAAATGTGTTTTTATTTTAGTTCTTATTCAATAATATCAGATCTTACTTGGCAATGTCTAGGCAAGAATATATGTAAGGTTATATTTAAAAGGAGTTTATTTAATATTTTTAACGAATTGTTTTTTAGATTTCTGCATAAATTAGATCACCAAAAATTGAACATAATTTCATTACTGGAAGTTCAAGTTGCACAAGTTTTAGGTTAGAAGATATGTACAAGTGAAATTTTGCACTCACAATATCTCAATACTAGGTTTTCAGTTATCAGCCCTTTTTACGTAGACCTCCTCAATTACTGAAATATATCAGAATATAACATATTAATTTTATTTTTAACTGTTTAGTATATCTAGTAAAATAATTTATAATGAATCAGAATCATTTTTATCCCAAACAATCAAGTTTTTTTAGCAGTCCATGAACTTAAGACGGGTGGGGGGAGGGATCATCAGCACATTCTTGTATGTGTCTCGTATAATAAAGAGCCCTTGAAAATAATATTTGGTATTTAAGTTTCAAATAAAAAAGTCCGTTACGCAGGGGCTGCGTAAACTAAGCAGATTTCCCTCGTGTTGTTTACTAATAAATAAATCTACGTACTGGTAACACAACACCACCGTGAATAAATGCAAACGGAAATAAGAAATGTTTCATCCAATTTTAATAACCTGTCGACAGGAAGCCTTAGGTTAGAAATGCAAACAAACGGGTCTGCCCGCTTCACACCGGAAAGATAAACAATTACCGAAATATATCAGAATATAACATATTAATTGTATTGAGAACTATATACTTTATCTGGTACTGTAATTAATAATGAGTCAGAATAATTGTTATCTCATTAAATCAAATTTTAGTAGTCCAAAAGCTTAAGACAGGGGGGGGGGGGTAACAGGGACATATTTGCATGTATCTCGTATAATAAAGGTCTCTTGAATACAATTTTTGGTATTTAAACTTCGAATAATTTGATTTATTATGTAGCAGAGTATTGTTTATGTAATGTTTAGAAGTGGCGGTTTGCTGATAGCTGAAAACTGAAAAATGCAAATATCTCGGCTACTATTCAAAATAGAGAATACATGTATATAACAATATTTATAGTACATTTAATTTGCAATAAGATTGATTCTATACAATTTTTCGATCCGGCGTATACTAACAGAGATATTACTAATTTTCGAAAATCCCCCCTCTAAACCCCCCTCCCACTGGTCCGATTTCAGCCGTTAACGAACTTCCTTTTTACCTAAAACGATTAAATACCGAGTTTGGTGAAATAAAAATTGAGTCCGCTAGAGTGTTAACAGACAAATATACTTATATATATATATATATATATATATATATATATAAACTAAAAAATGTAAATATCTCGGTTAATATTCAAGATAGATAATAATTGTATATTAAAAAATTTACAATTGTACATTTAATTTGCAATAAAATTGGTTCTATACTGCAATAATAATTCGAATTTTTGTAGACATTTGAGGAATTTTTTGAAAAATCGCATCCTGAGTATGACCTCAAAGCTCATTTCCCTTAGGGGAAATCTGCTAAAATGAAAAATGTTGATTAATATTCACAAGACAGAGAAAAACTGTATAGAACAACAAAGAGAATTAATTAATACTAAATTACTTACTTATTTACAAAGAAGACTGATAATAAGTGATTTTTAATCATAATCATAGTAATAGTAATGGAGATATTTCGAATTTTAGATTTTCTTTTCTTCTAAAGCCCATCCCCTTATCTGATTTCAGCTGTCAACAAACTAGATCTTTAGTATAGCATGAACCGCTTATATGACGAGTTAAGTAAAGATCATAGGGAAACTACGACTGCAACAGCGATAACAGAAAAGCATACACTTATACTAAAAGTGTTTATAATTTTGAACGCACCTAATTTTCGTCACCTGCTAGGAAGGATCGATGGACATTTGGTGAATTTCCTCGAAATTCGAGCGATGACTAAACCATAAATAGCTGATTTCCATGAAGGGAAAACTGCTGAAAAGCAAGAGGTGAGGCCGAAAGGGATTAAAATCTAATCAAATATTAACGAGAGGTTGATTTTCGATTTAGAAAAGTGATATGTTTGAATAAACTAAAGGGTTTAATTAAAAAAAACAAAATCCATTTTATGGAAACCTCACAAAGCTATTCCCAGAACTTCTCAGAAATCCTAATTACTAAGAACCATATTGAAACAAAATGCTTAATATAATTGAAATTGTTTGCCGCTGTCATCAAATAATACAATGTTTATATAAAGTTGTCAATCCGTAAAAAAAAACCAACTAGACACACAGTCATGGTTGGAAAATAATTGGCCCGTCTGACAAATCCCAATGACAATTATAAATAATTGTTTTGTAAAGAAGCACATGTATTGACTCATATAATTGGAAATATATAAAAACTCTATATTTTTTGCAATGTTTCAGCTTAATAATTGGCTTTACATATATAAGCAGATATCCTGAGAAATATCGTGAGACATTCCCATAAAAAAACGATGAGCACTAATGGCAAATAAAAAAAATTAATGGTTCCTTGAAATAAAATGCTTTATTCTATCATAATTAAACAGTTAATTTAATAAATAGTATTAACATATTACATGTCTATTGTATATTCTTGACCCATTATGTCATGCATTACATATGGGATACGCCCAGATAAAATTTATAGTAAATGGTCGATAGCCACTCATAAAGTTATATTAAGAAAATTTAGTAACTGTCCTGGTTAACTTATTAAGACGAAATAATAATTCATTTCAGATTATGCTCAGATAAAAATCTCTGTCATGCAGAGGCTGGCTAAGCTAAGCAGATTTCCCACGAGTTCCATGCATTTACCTCACAAAGTAAAAGTTTAATGAAAATAATATTTGGTATTTATGCTTTAAATAAAGTTCTTCATAATATAACAGCTTATTGTTAATATGACATGAGTAGAAGTAGGGGTTTACTGAAGGCCGAAAACTATAAAAATGCAAATATCTCGGTAATAATCAAGTTAACGAAGAAAAACGTACTTAACAAAATGAATAGAAAATTACATTTACAATAACTATTTTTGTAGAATGGTTTGGTCCTACATAATTACGGAGATATTATGAATTTTCGAAATTCCCCACTACAAACCCGCCCCCCCCCCCTCCCACTGGTCGGATTTCAGCCATTATCGAACTTGATCTTTCTTTTTATATAAAAAAAAGTCCGTCACGCAGGGACTGCGTAAACTAAGCAGATTTCCCCTGTGAAATTTTACAATAGAGAAATCTGCATACTGTTAACACAATACCACCGTGATTAGATAATGAGAAATCTTTCAGTTAATTAAAATAAATATCCAACTGAAACGGCTTCTGAATTGTAAGAACAATTTATATTTTAATAACTCAAATTTTAGTACAGGCTGATGAACAGAACGTATTATCACACAAAGTAAGGAAGGTAAGGTAAGGTTAGAAACGCCAGGTTAGAAGAAGCTTCCGCCTGAGCCGAGAAATGACGAAGATGGCCGACGTAATCCGAACTATACCTACCCGACCACGGTCTTCATAAAAATGCAAATATCTCGGTTAATATTCAAGATAGTGAATAAATGTATATGACAATATTTATAGTAAATTTAATTTGCAATAACATTGGTTCTATACAATTTTTCGGTCCGATGATAATAACGGAGATAGTTTGAATTTTCGAAAATCCCCCCTTTAAACTCCCCCTCCCTCTTGTCCGATTTCAGCCATTAACGAACTTGATCTGTCTTTTTACATACAACGGTTAAATATCGAGTTTCGTAACGATCAAACAAAAATTGCGACCGCTAGAGCGTTAAATGACAAATATATATATATATATATATATATATATATATATATATATATATATATATAGTTATATAATTTTGAACGGACCTCATTTTCCTACCTTCGGGTAGGATCGACATTTGAAGAAAATTTTCGAAAATCGTGTCATGAGTACGACCTCAATAGCTGATTTCCCTTAAGGGAAATCTGCTAAAATTAAATATCGAGTTTGGTAAAGATCTAACACAAATTGCGACCTCTAGAGCGTTAATACACACACACACACACACACACACACACACACACACTATATATATATATATATATATATATATATATATATATATATATATATATATATATATAGTTTTGAACGGACTTCATTTTCGTCATCTCCTAGTTAGGATCGATGGACATTTAATGAAATATTTCGAAAATCGCGTCAAGAGTACAACCTCAATAGCTGATTTCGCTCAATTGAAATCTGCTAAAGTTGTTTATTATGTTTACCTGTATGAAGTAATTTTAAAATCTCTTTATGATTACAATATTTTTTCATAAAAGAATCTGATCCCTGTTTGAGAATTTTATGCTTTATATCCAGTTCATTAATGTTGTAATCCTTATTCGAGTCTAATAAATATTAAATAAATATATTACAGAAATTACTGTAGAACAACAACACGATTAAGGATTAATTCTAGTTCAGGATTACTTTAATAATTAATTATAAACGGCTTATACTGTGATCAATCCAATTATCGATGCTCCGATTTCTAGCATTGTCTCAATTAATATTCACATGTATTATCTAACTACAGTACATATATTTAATAAGTAATACAATATGATCACAGCAGTGCACTCAGGGGTGGTTTCATTTGTTCTGAGAATCCATTTCTATCCTGAAAATTTAACAAATATTTCATTAGAGAATTCAGGTTCTGGAGTAGTACTGATGATGCGATTTGCGAAAAATTTATTCGAATGTAAATTGATCCTTTGAATTTTAGCAGATATCCCTTAAGGGAATATCTATTCTGCTCTGCTAGGTCGGCTGACCTTTTTGTTTACTATTCAGACGCTTTCCGTTGTGGAGACTAATAAATTGACTGAAAGATTTCTCATTAACGTTTATATTTATTCACTTTACATTCAGGAGGGTGTTATTAGTGGGTCATTCCATGTCAAATCAACCACAAAAAAATGATTTTGACACCCATCATTTCAGATTTTGTTGAAACTTATTTTAGGTGTTCTATTCATTGTTATAAGAAACCATGACATATAGTTTTGTTATATCTTTAACGGTTTGGATTTTATGGCCTCTTAAACTTTTGAGATTTTCGTGTTGTTTATCGATAGGGAACAGTAAAATTAATTAGTTTTGAATTCAAAAATAATTTATTAACATTCTTATTTATGAACCGATTTTGATGATTTTTTTTTGTGTGTATTCATACATATATTTAAAAACAATAAAATAATAAACATAGGTACCAAGTAACTATTTGTGACCAGAAAAAAAATTACATAGTGTCAATTTTGAGTGTTGACCATTCATACTTCAAAATTATAATTTTTTCCAGTTCTATCTCTTAGTTTTTACTCATTTACTGTGAGTTTCAGCAATGTTTCATCAAGAACAAGGTAAAATACGGCTATGGCGCACCTCCAGTTGAGGTGGAAGCACCTAGTGACCAAGCCTTCGATTCAGATGGCTCTTTTAATGATAAAGATGACCACTTTGGAATAATCTACACCAATTTTGATGACTCACCGATGATTAAGCGATTCCATGTTATTCATAAACTCAAAAAACATACTCCCTAGGAAACAGCTAGAACGAAGAATCGTAATAGCAAACCTTCCCGGTTGCCTAAAACAGTTTTTTAATGAAATTCTGGGTGTTGAAGACCAAGTGCCAACTCCGAACAGGGAGATAACTGAAACTCTTCAAAAAAGAAAAACCTGTAGGTACTGCTCGTTCGAAGAAAGGAGGTAAACCTCCTATAAGTGTATAAAGTGTGAGAACCCCGTTTGTTAGAATGTTCAAAAAAAGTTTGTAATGAACGTGAACCCGAAGTCATGTAAACTGCGGGCACATAATGATTAATGTAAGACAGGAAATAGTGGGATATTTGATAAAAGTCTGCTAATAGTTGTATTTTGCTAAACTTTAGGAGGCAATATATTGTTACCCTTTCATATTTTATTCTTAAATATCAAGGATAGCGTACTATAGCAAGAACCTTAGCTTGGTTTCGTTCATTATTATTATTATTATTTATTAACGTCCACTTTTTGCAACTTAGGCTAAAGGGGGCTATTGGGACGGGTTATCTACAGGTTACCACCCTTTTCTAGCCAGGGTGGGATTTTAGGATGTTATTTAATGAATTTCGTCACTAAATAATTTCCTTTGCCCAGGCGAGAATCGAACTCGCCACTCTAGGTTTACCATTTATTTTTTACCATTTCGTTCACTAGTTCCAATAACAACTTATGATGACAGCACATTAGTACTTATCATCTAAATATAACTATTGTACTTAGATAAGCTGAATTAAGAACAGTTTAATATATGAAATTCGTATTTATATCATAAAGTACTTTATTGCAGTAAAAGTAACATAGTTTTAATCCCAGTTTCATCTACAACCGGCCCATTAGCTCAGTTGGTTAGAGCGTCGTGCTAATAACGCGAAGGTCGCGGGTTCGATCCCCTCATGGGCCACTGGTTTTTTTTACTTTTGTAAAGTTGTTACGAATTACTTAGTTATACAACATTTGTTTATAGATTCTTTACGAAATGTAAATAATTTTATTTTGACTTCATCTACTATATCTACTGAACCTGCTCTTCGTATATACAAAATTCGTAGTTTGATAACTGTAATGTCTTACTAATGAACATAGAAATGTTCTAAATTCATTCCATTTAGGAATACGCGTTTAGTGATATCTCGTAATGCTAAACTAATTGTTAAATGTTTACTCACTGACTGAGGACTATAACGTATATTAGAAATCCCTTAAGAAAAAATTGATCTATTGCCAGCTGGCAGCCAATACGTAGCTCCCATAAATATATAACCGAAATTTTGTATGGTGAAATACATTTGAACCAGTTGCCAAACTACTGCTTAAAAATTAAACTGTTTACAAATTTTTTAATTGAACTGGAATGATTTTATATTTACCATTAGTCTGGAAAGTCATTAGCTCTTGTCATCATCTATCCATCAGCACATCATACGCTAAGTTGGAAGGGTCAAATAAATAAATATAATATTGTAAATCCAACAGGCCTGTATTATCGGTCGCTAGGCAACCGGCCCATTAGCTCAGTTGGTTAGAGCGTCGTGCTAATAACGCGAAGGTCGCGGGTTCGATCCCCTCATGGGCCACGTTAATTTTTTAATTTTATACTTTCACCATTATGAGAATTGGATATTTAATTTTTATTTTGTAGCAGATTTTTTTAAGATATTGTTTCTTGAAATTTAATAATTTATTTAATCTTTTTTTGTGAATTGTCTCTTCTTTTATTTCTTGAAATACTACACAATTGCTTAATTATTGCATTTATATTAGTTAATTTCCTAGTTTTAATTCTAAAGTTAAAGAAGTAAACGACTTCAATGGTATCTCACTGAAGCAATATTAAATTCCCTAATTAATCTAATGAGAAATTATACATATAACAAACTAATTAAACTCAAATATATGTTCATTATCATGTAAAATATTTATTTGTCCTTCAAACAATTTGAATTACATTTAGATAAGTATAAATTTGCTAATAGTAAAAGTCTATGTAAATGAAGAATGGTATAAAGGAAACATGCGAAATAAAGGTTATATTCAGAATTATGGAGAGCTTCTCATTTCTCATCTCATATTAACAGATTTCCCTTAAGGGGAATCAGCTATTGAGGTCGTACTCATGACGCGAGATTTGAAAAATTTCCTCAAATGTCCATCGATCCTACCCAGGAGATGACGAAAATGAGGTCCGTTCAAAATTATATATATATATATATATATATATATATATATATATATATATATATACCTATATACTATATATAGACGCTCTAGCGGTCGCAATTATGTTTGATCGGTACCAAACTCAATATTTAATCGTTTTATGTAAAAAGAAAGATTAAGTTCGCTAATGGCTGAAATCAGACCAGTGGGTGGGGGGTTTAGAGGGGGGATTTTTGAAAATTCGAAATGTCTCTGTTATTATGCGTCGGATCGAAACATTGTATAGAATCAGTATTAATGGAAATTAAATTTACTATAAATATTGTTCTATACGTTTATTCTCTATCTTGAATATTAACCGAGATATTTGCATTTTTTTTAAATGTGGGCCGATAACGCACGTGTTTCCCCCCAAAAGCTAGTTCGGCCGTTTCTATAACTGCTCGGCTCTCGTATGGAGATTTTTGTATGGTATAACTTCACGTGGGAAATCTGCTTAGTTTACGCAGGACTTTTCATTTTATAACTCTGTTTTCGTTGTTCAGTAGAATTTCTGAACAAGACTTTCCACCAGGAACATTTCCGCCTCGTGGATAAATGAATCTTTCACAAACAATTCTATTTAATGAGAACTAATTGATAGCTGTTATAATTTAATGGCTCTGATATAATGTATTATATCACAGAAATTTCATCTATAATTATATTTTGTATATTTCTCCGAATGGCTTCTTCCAGTGAAGTCATCTAGTTAATTAATAACCACTATTTAATTTCCTCCAGGAATAGCTCGGAGATGAAAAGCAATATTATTTCCTCCGTATATTATTGTAACTGGAAGGACAGTTATTAAAATTGCTTTTTAGTTTTAACTTGGATATACAAATGTCCGTCACGCAGGGGCTGCGTAAACCTGTAGATAGCCCGTCCCCAATTAGCCTCCATAACACAGGGTAGACATTTATTTTTCATAATTAATATTGGATTGGAAGTAAAATATCACAAATGCTTTAGTATCATAGCAAGAGAACTCTCCTTCCAAGCAGTGAGATAGCTCTGAAGACGGAGCAAGCCGTCATTATAAAGATCTAAGCAAATATGATGTCCGTTACACCCAGCGCTAAAGCCCGCCACGCACGGGCTACGTTAACTAAGCATATTACCAGCTTGCGCTACGTATTTCCATTTATATCAAAATAGTCAAATTTCAATGAGACCGATATTTGCTATTTAAGCTTCAAGTAAAGTGCTTCGTCAAATAAGAGCTTACTTTTAACATGGCATGAGCAGGAGTGGGGGTTTAATCAAGCCGAAAATTAAAAAAAATAATGAAGAGATTGAAAAAACGTATATAACAACATTTGTAGAACATTTAATTTGCAATAAGATTTGTTCTATGAACGTTTTCGATTGGAGGTATAATAACAGAAGTATTTCGAATTTTCGAAATCCCCGAGTAAACCCAAGGCCCGATTTCAGCTGCAAGCAAACTGGATCCCTAAAAATTCTAAGGGTTAGTTGGCATTGGAAGACATTCTTCGAAGATTATGCTAAGAGTACTACCCCAGTCAATATTTTGTTACATTTAATCTTCTGTTTGGTTATTTCAAGTTTTTTCGACATGCGAAAAATCATTAATGAGTACTCTTAGAACTGAGATGGATTCTTTCTTCTTAGACCCCAATTTTTTCTTAACCACTAGCTTTTTCCTCGAACCGACGGAACTGTTTTTCGAAGTGTGAGAAAGGGACTACAAGAATATATATAAGACAAAATGGATATATATATATATATATATATATATATATATATATATATATATATATATATAATTGTAACCTCTGTCTGTACATTGATTTTTTTCGCGAAATTTCACAATAACTTTTCGTTTCACACGGCATAGACACCATAACTGCATTTTGTTTCTTTCGTGTGTATTTGTTTGTTTGTTTCTTTATTTGTTTGTTTCTTTGTTACCTTTTCACGCACAAACGGCTGCACCAAATTTTACGAAATTTGGTATGTATATTACTGCTAACCCAACTTAGATTTTGGGCTATATTAATATCCTCTGCGACGAACAGGAGCGGGGGTTGTAGGGGAGGCCTGAAATTAAAAATAGCGATATTTCGTTTCCTATCGGTTTTTCAGCAAATATGAACATAACTAAAGTTGTTTATTTTGTTATTTAGAGTAACTTTTGATATACACTTTCTTCGTATACTGAATTATAAACGAGATATACGCTAAAACCTTTAGCGGAAGTGAACAGTTTTATTTGGGACAAAAGACGCAACCGAAATAAATAAAACTCGGTATAAGTATTAGCACTAACGCTTTCATTATAACAAGCCACACCAATATTTCTAGGGACGGGGAGGAGTGGGGGTTATAACGGAAGCCAGAAATTAAAAATAGCGATATTTCGCTTCCTATTGGTTTTTCGGCAAATACGAACATAACAAAAGTTGTTTATTTTGTTATTTAGAGTACCTTTTGTAATATTAATTTTTGTCTTTTAACAAAGTATAACCGAGATATACACTATAAACTAAAGCGGGAGTCAACTATTTCATTGGGCGCTAACGATTAAACCGAACTGAAAAAAACTCGGTATGTCAATTAGCATTAATTCGTCCATGATTATAAGCTATATTACAATTTTTAGGTTAGAACGGGAGTGGGGGTTATAAGGGAGGCCTGAAATAAAAATTCGCGATATTTCATTGTCTACTTGTTTTTCGACAAACATGCACATAACAAAAGTTGTTTACTTTGTTATTTAGATTAACTTTATACATTTCTCCAGGAACAATGTGTGGAGTAAGTAATTTGCGTAGAAATATCGATATGCTCAACAATTCATTCCAATTTGGACTATGAGGTACCTCACCTGAAAAAATTAATTCAAATCTATGGTAATATTTTGTGCTTAATAGCTGAAATATATGCATAATGCACAGGAGTCGGGAAATATGACAATTTGGAGGACAGTAAAGACTTACATAAAAATTTAATTTTATTATTAATAAATGCCAACAACGGGTATTAACCCTAAACTCTGGGACGGGTAATGTCAAAATATTGTGCAAAGTAAAGCCTTGCCAAAAAAATACCATCACCATTCAGCCTGAAATCAATTCCCGGGCGAAGCTGGGTATCTGAGCTAGTATATATATATATATATATATATATATATATATATATATATATATATATATATATATATAGAGAGAGAGAGAGAGAGAGAGAGAGAGAGAGAGAGAGAGAGGAAGAGAGAGTGGGAGGGATGGTGTACTGGCAAGGTATAATATAGCTATAGGCTGAAGAGAAATCCCCCTATAGCCTTCCCCATTCACAGCTTTTCTTCATGAGCACCTTTTGAAACGGCTGGCGACACTTAACTCTCATCAGGTAGCTTAGGCCTACAGCCAATTTACATCAAATATTATCTTATTAACCCTCACCTTCCCCAATTTCCCTAAATTTTACCAAATTTCCTCCCACCCATTGCCACCGCAGGGGAAATCACATAAAGAATTATAAAGTTAACCTTATTAAAACTCAACGTCAAATCCTTCTTTTATATTTCTTGTCAGTTTTAACGTTATAATTTCCCATTTGAAGGATTTTTAAGACTGATAACAAATATTCATATTTACAAAAAGATAAGTGTAACTTACTTTGAAAATCATTAACCAGTAGCATTCCATCGGAAATTCTAAAGTTATAGTCCATGGAGAAGTCCTGGAGAAGGTTTCGAGGTTTAATATGGGCTGAAAAAACTTTTAAGAGGTCACAATTATGTCACACCAAGCCTCAGAATTATTTATCCATTGGAGATTTTAAGGGGGTGACAAGGGAAATTAGGACACAAGGAATATGATTTAACTTTCGTTTCGAGCATTTATGAATACAGTTCAGATCATCTTCGTTAGATGTGTCTGACGTAAGCTCCTTTACCAAAACATGGTCCATTATGAATGGTGCATTTTTTTCCATTTTTCTAAAAATGCTGAAAAATGTATCCCTAAATAGGTAAGATATTTTTACAGAAATGTTGAAAATTCAACATTTTTATAACTACACTTCTAGCATTTAATCCAAATAGATTTTGTTTCAAGGTATATTTATTAAAAATCCAAGATTAATATTCCACTGACAGCTATTGAAGACTATCGTTTGTTAATCAAATATTTTTCCTTCTTAAATCCATTGTTCATGACTATAAATGTCATGTGTATTCCTGAATTTAATAGAACTCCATCGATTTCTTGTTTATTTATAATCCGAAGTAAATATGAGATCAAGAGCTTTTGGTTGCTTTGTGAGTTGAAACGTAGGTCTTGATTTTCTAAATATGAGATCAAGATCATTGGGTTGCTATGTGAGTCGAAACCCAGGTCTTAATTGTTTAAATAAGCATAGAGAATCTGGTTTGACTCCTACCCGAGCAGTAAGAATTTGTTTAGAGATGAGCTCACTGAGTATAATAGTTTGTCTCGCCATGACAAAAATAAAGTGGAAACCTTTATATAACCCGGCACGACTAGACATCAAAGCGTAAGGGTACGTACATTTTTTTTTTATGAATTAAAAAAATATTGTTAGATTGTGACTAGGCATTCATAGAGCAACCGGCCCATTAGCTCAGTTGGTTAGAGCGTCGTGCTAATAACGCGAAGGTCGCGGGTTCGATCCCCTCATGGGCCACTAAATTTTTATAAATCGATTTTTTTTCCTTGCATATTTATCATTTAGAAATGTTAACTAAAGTGTAGGGGTCGTTTAGTTTTTAACCAATAGAATATTAGAGCCAATGGAGATTAAGAGAAATCGAGTTATAGAAATGCCTGAATTCAGGCTCTAAAATAGATATATTAAATTTAAATGACATTTTAAAACAAAAGAAAAATGTTCTAGGAATACTGAAGCAATTCTTGGCAAATTGCAATTGAGTAAAAATTTAAAGAGATGTCAAGAAATGGAAAACCTCTTCCAGAAGTAATTGCCCCAATGAATTTGCTCTGTCTTGTGCAAGAATTGGACACTCGGCAATCTTGCAAACATATCAGCTGAAAAATATGTTTCACTCACCTGCCGAAATTGTAACTAGAAATTAACAGTGGAACACTTCATTTGTAGGCTTCATTTAATATTTATTATATTAATACTCATGTGGGTGTAGATGTTTGATTTGAATGGGGCTAATTTTAGTTTAGATTTTTATCATTTGCACTTTGGAATCCTATATTAGCAGATTTCACTGAACGAAAATCAGCTATTGAGGTACTCATGACGCGATCATATCTGTGTATACACAACATATCGTGAGGTTACAAGTGAAACACACCAAGTCAAAAAATATAATTTTGAGAAAACGCTCTCTTCAAACATCTTTTTTTTTAACTATAAGGATAATAACGCTATTAAATCAAATTAGCTTGAACCACTGGTGACTTGGTGAGTTTCACCAATAGAATCTCCTATTTCTTGTCTAGATGCAAGAAAAATCCGAAAATTGATAATTTTGACTTAATGAGTTTCACTTGTACCCCAAGATATAGTACAACACATAGTAGCAAATCGATGAACTATAGGAAATAAAAGCCCCTCTGTAGTATGAATGCTGTAATATGTTATCTAATTAGCATTGGAGTATTCCAAATACATTTCGTTAAATAATACGTGTGTCATATATACAATTTGCACAGTAGAAATAAGCCTGATTCAGGGGAACTGTGGCACCAGTTTAAATTTAGAAATTATTTTTTATTGTATGTCGAAAAATCTTTTATTTTCATATTTCATTTTGTCTATGACCCAATAGCCATAGAAGCATAAAGTGAATGCTAATAGATGAAACGGGGGCTCGGGTTAGCCATTTGAGTTAAAGCATTGACTTTAATCTTACGTGGTAAACCTAGAGTGGCGAGTTCGATACCCGTCTGGCCAAATAGGAAATTATTTAGCGAAGGACTCATTAAATAAAATCCTTAGTTCCACCCTGGGTAGAAAAGGGTAGAACCTATAGATAACCCACCCCAATAAGCAATAGTAGAAAAAAGTGGATGTTAATAATTAAATAATTATTGTTAAGTAATTATAATGATTATAATGGTCAAATACATTTAACCCTTAATTGGCCAAAAAATGACTTGAAATGAAAACTTTTCTTAAAAACTCATTTTTTGCGTTCCTAATAAATAGAATATATAAGGTTTTACTTTTTTTTTTCTGAACAAAAATATTACATGGTGTCTTTAAGTACACCTAGGCCAGTTACCTTAAAACCTTAGTGGTGTCTTTAAGTACACTCTGGCTAATCACAGTAAATCAATGGGGGTGTCTGTAAGTTATGTTAATAAACTGACATAGGTTCTAAAAATGTAATTAAATAATTTATTATGTAATAAAAGAAACGTGTTGTAAATAAAAAAAAGAAAAAGCAGTCAGGGGACTGCCGGTAGAAGTGAAAACTCCTTTAGCTTTGATCGCTCAATTTTGGCATTGCTGAGAAATTTTTTTTACGAAGTCTTATTTTAAAAATATTTTTAGTTATTTATCAATAAGTAACAGTTATGTTCTATTTTACATGAAAAAATAAAATGACAAAAATAATAGTGATAAAAAAAATAATGTACCACGAATTGTTTTATTTATCAATATAAAATACTATACATAATTATTTCAGTTATTTTACATAAAAGAAAAAAAATTACATTTCAGAATTATTACAAATGCTTTACAAAAATAAGTTAAGTACACTCAGAAAAATCAATTTCTATCCATAATTTCAACAACTCTTGCACCATCATCTAAACCTTAGTACTAGTGGTGGCGGTGGCGGTATCGCGATTTCATACTTTTTTCCTCTCCCGCAAATGCTTCCTTACGGGGTGCACAACGTGCCTAAAGAAGTTTTCACTTCAAAAATCGACGTTTTATTAATGAGACTGCATAAATACATTCCCATTAAGCCCAAAAGTCATATTCCTCTTCCGCGCAAAATCAGAAACAAGAAGGCAGTTATTAATGTAAAAAACGAGGATAATTATTGTCTTAAATGAGCAATACTTTCTAAATACGTTTCGAATCGTCATCCCGAACGCGTTAGCCATAAAATTACGGCAACTAACGCATTGCTATTGTACAAAAGGAACACCCTAAAAAAAAATTGACTTTAAAACAATTTGGGACTAGTGGAGCCAGGACCACCAATTGCAGCCAAGAACTGCTGCAGCTCTCATAGCCGATGCAGCAAGACTTGATGGGATGCACCATAATTAGCTGAAAATGTTCAAGTAATACTTGTGGGAGCGGTAACCTGTTCAATAAAGTGCAACGAACATGTCACTAAGGTCAACACTTTGTTGTCATACCATTTAATAATGCTGATACACTTTTTGTTATCAATGTATTCTTCATAACATCCTTTTCCCTCTTTTACCCTCAATATTGAAATGTTCCAATACTTCATTCATTTCAATTTGAAAATTTCCTTTATCCATTTAGGGGCATCCGAGTGCATTTTCTCCTTCATTGTCGCTTTCTTCTTCATCAGAAGTGATACTAAATTTTGGTAGCAAAGAGAAAAATCGTTTCACCTCGGCTTTTATACGTATCTGTTAATTAAAATGGTAAAAGTAAGAAATAATATAAAATCATGCCCCTTGGGAAAATTTGTACCAACATTGGTTTGTTGTACCAACAAAATTTGTACTTAAGCTCACCCTGGCCAAATACTAATTTGGCCAGGGTGAGCTTAAAAGTACACCATCATTAAAATCCATGCTAAAACTCTATTTCTCTCCAGAATGGAAAATGAAACACATAGGAACTTAAATACAATCCTTTACAACTAATTCACCCATTTTGGTTCATATTTAAATCGAATAGCGTATATTTTAATGAATTAGAAACTTCGCTGGCAACTAGTGTGAAGTAGGGTGATAAACAATGATGATTTTCTACAGTTTATTCTTAGTGATTAGCTCCAATAACAATAAATGGACTTTTGTCGCATATGTCCATGCTTGGGAGTATACAGGGGTGTAGACTGTGGCTAAAAAGGGGTAAGAATAGAAGCAGTTGCTCTCTGGGAGTGTTAAATAGGAACGGTGTCTTTAAAGACATCTTGGCCAGTTAAGGGTTAATTAAAGAATCCGTCTGTCATATCACTGTAAAATGTATTTTAAAAGTGTCATTAAATTTTGCATTGCTTAGAAGAATTAAGTTTGAATAAGAAAAACTGTAGCAAGAGATTAAATTTCAAAATTATAGTGTATAATATATCAAAAATCTTTTATTTTTGAATCGTATTTCGCCAATGACCCAATTAGTCACAGTAGCAAGAAGTGCATGTTAATAGATAAAATAGTTTCTGTCAGTACGGCCAGCTGTATTTTAAGTTGCTAGGCAACTGGCCCATTAGCTCAGTTGGTTAGAGCGTCGTGCTAATAACGCGAAGGTCGCGGGTTCGATCCCCTCATGGGCCACTTAACTTTTTTACTAAATGTAATGCTCTTAAAATATTTTTATTTAAACATTTTCAATGCTACTTCTGTTCTGGAATGTTTGTAAATGTTTTCGTTTTAATAATTTCCCTTTGGCTTTAATTTTACACTTTGGTCTTAGGGCATAAATAAAAATAAATGTACCCTTAAAATTGTTTTCTTTAAAGCCAGATTTTCCTATTGAGCCAGAGTATCAGATTTTCCTATTAAAGGCAGAGTACCTATTGAGGTACTCATAAAGTGATTTTCAAAATTTCTTCAAATGTCCATCGATCTTATTTCAGTAATTGTTTTTCTTTCCGGTTAAGAATTTTGCTATATATCTACTCAGCCCTGAGAGGTTGTCTGGCCTGTTTGTTTTCAATTCAGACGCTTTCTCTAGTGGAGATTTTTAAAATATAAACTGACTGAAAGGTTTTTCATTATCGTAATATTAGCGGAGGTGTAAAGTGTTTCAAGTATGTAGATTTGTCTACTATATGGAATTTTATGTATGACAATGACCCAATTGGCATAAGTAGCATAAAGTGGATATTAATAAATGGAATAACATTATTCAATAAGAAACTTGTACTTTAAGTCCCAAAGCAACCGGCTACTAAATTACAAATAATTTTGTAATGAACGTAAACGTGATGTCATATAAAACGTGGGCACATAATGATTAAATTAAAACAGGAAATAGTGGGATATTTGATAAAAGTCTGCTAACAGTTGTATTTTGCTAAAATTTAGGAGGCAGTATATTGTTACCCTTTCATATTTTTTTCTTAAATAGCAAGAAACTTAGCACGGTTCCGTTCACTAGTTCCAATAACAACTTATGATGACAGCACCTTAGCAGTTATCATCGAAATATAACTATTGTACTTAGATAAGCTGAATTAAGAGCAGTTTAATATATGAAATTCGTATTTATATCATAAAATACTTTATTGTAGTAAAAGTAAAATAGCTTTAATCCCATTTTCAGTAACAACCGGCCCATTAGCTCAGTTGGTTAGAGCGTCGTGCTAATAACGCGAAGGTCGCGGGTTCGATCCCCTCATGGGCCAATATGTTTTTTATATATTAAATTTTTCCAAATGTTAAGATTTGGAATCGTTAACTAAAATGTAGAAGTCTTTTAATTTTTAGTCTACAGAATATTCGAGCCAATGAAAATTGAGAGAAATCCAATTATAGAAACGCTTGAATTCAGGTGCTTTATTAATTTCGTTTTCATTTATTCCCTTTTTATTGTACAAAATTTTTCAATTTCATTTAATTAGTGTGTTAACAAGAAAGGCGTAAAAAATATTCTTCCGATAATAACGATACATTTTATGGAGGAAATACAATTTGAATAAAAATCAGTAAACTCATTTATCACAAAATAAAAACTTCCTCCAAAATTAATGGCATGTCGTATTGAAATATATGGTGGATTTAAATTGGTCGAAGTACTAATTTGAATTTAATTTTAATATGATCTCACAATTTTATGTAAAATTTTACAAAAAAAAAGTACTTGGTCCATGAGAAAAGAAAATGTTGTATATAATAATGTTCATAACGCATTTACTGTTAATTAAAATTTAAAAACTTAGTGGCCCATGAGGGGATCGAACCCGCGACCTTCGCGTTATTAGCACGACGCTCTAACCAACTGAGCTAATGGGCCGGTTGCCTAGCCATTTAAAGTACAAGTTGTTCTTGTTGAATATTTTGTTTTCATTTATTAACATCCACTTTATGCTTCTTTCGCTAATTGGGTCATTGTCATAGATAAAAGTCCGCCAGGCAAGAGTGCGTAAACAGACACTCTCTGATACTGACTCCTGAATTCCACGAAACAATCTTGGCAAACCCCAGGAACAACTAAGTGACATCTATTAATACAATAGGTCTACGACGTACATACGAAGATTTACGGGGGTAACTTTTATTAGCAGATTTCCCTTAAGGGAAATCAGTTATTGAGGTTGTATGACGCGATTTTCGAAATTTTTTGTCCATCGATCCTACCCAGGAAATGACGAAAATGATGTCCGTTCAAAACTGTATATATATATATATATATATATATATATATCGAAAACATCAACACAATTATATATATATATATATATATATATATATATATATATATATATTATATATATATATATATATATATATATATATATATACATACATATATATATATATATATATATATATATATATATATATATATATATATATATTATATATATATATTTGTCTGTTACCGCTCTAGCGGTCGCAATTTTTGTCTTATCGTTACCAAACTTGATATATAATCGTTTTATGTAAAAAGAAAGATCAAGTTCGTTAACAGCTGAAATCGGACCCGGGGGACAGGGGGGAGGGTTAGAGGGGGAGAATTTCTAAAATTCTTAAAATCTCCGTTTATATGCGTCGGATCGAAAATGTGTATAGAACCAATTTTATTGCAAATGTAATGCTCTATAAATGTTGTTATGTACATTTCTTCACTATATTGATTATTAACAGATATTTGCATTTTTTAGTATTCGGTGTTCAGTAAACCCCCACTCCTAGTCATCTGATATTAACAATATTCTATTATGTTATGAAGCACTTTATTTGATGCTTAAATACCAAATATTGTTCTCATTGAACTTGTAAGTTTTGAGATAAATGCAAATACGTGGCGCACGCGGGAAATCTGCTTAGTTAACGCAGCCCCTGCCTGACGGACTTTTATATTATATTATTACAGGTGGTAAATTTTATTATATTATAGGCATAGTAAGAATAAGAGAAAACCCCACATATTCTCATATTCTTATTTACAGACACAGACGGATCCAAAACAGACCAAGGAGTAGGGGCAGATGCAATTGTTGGCTAACTTTCAAATAAAGCTGCCAGGTGAGAATAGCATATATACAGCTGAGCTTGATGAAAAGAACCTTGCGATAGACAACATACCTGAAACTGCAGACACGGACATAATAATTTTCACTGACTCTCTTTGCTTATTACATTCATTAAAAAACATGAATAGTTAACATCCGCTCATCTCTTACATATAAGACAAAATCCAGACGTTAAACAAAAGAATATCTATGTACTGGTTACCCGGGCATACAGACATTAGAAAAAGCACACAAGTAGACGAACTTGACAAATCAGCTACTTAAAAAAGGACTCACGACAACACATACTGTACACACCAAGATATTCAAGCCCAAGCAAAACATACGATACTCAATTCATGGCAGAAATCTTGGTTTACCACAACTGGTAACAAATTTCGAGAACTGAAACATACACTTGGTGAATGGCCTTCCTCAGAAAGGCTAATTAGAAGAGAAGAAGTAGTTTTAACGAGGTTGAGAATTGGCCATTCACGATTGACTCACACATACCTGGAGAGGACGAACCCTACTGCCAACACTGTAACTGTAGACTTACTATAAAACATATACTTACTGACTGATATTTAAGGACTCACATAGACCTACTATACACTTTGACTGAATTACTACATGACTGAAGCCCGTATATAGACCGCGTATTACACTACTTGAAACATAACAACATAAAAAATTATAATGTAGGGCGATACTGAAAATATTTGCAGAAATGAGCATACTTACGTAAATATAATAAAGTGATTATATATGTTAAGTAACTGATTCGTAGCTAAATCGCCCCAGTCACGACATGAGATTGTTGTATGAATAATAATAGATATTTAAGGATTTTTTTAGGTACCTAATGCAAAGTAAATATACTTTAAATGAAGTATGAAATATTTTCAAATAGAAAGAAAACATATTTCAGATTTATTCGAAAATTATTAAAAATCATGTTTATTTGTGTTATACTGTATGATATAAGTTTAGCTTAGTAAATGCATGATGTTGCTAATTGTGACAAAGGTTGGTGATATGTTTGGTTGTGTTCTTGTAGTATAAATAAAGATTTTTTTTTATTTAAAGAGTTCAACACGATTTTGAAGTAAGGTTTTTAAACAAAACACCTTTTAGTTTATCAATGATGTCAAGTTGGGCTAGTTTTTATCAACCAGGGGGCGTAGCTCAGATGGTAGAGCGCTCGCTTAGCATGCGAGAGGTACCGGGATCGATGCCCGGCGCCTCCAAGAACCTTTTTCTCTAAGATATATAATTTTTCAAGGAACGTATAATTGGATTATTCTTCTTACTATTAGTGTTTTTAGTTGTTTTTTTTTTTAAAGAATATTTAATTTACAAGTTAATATTTTTATCCCATAAAACATTTTTTTAAAGCCAAATTATAATAAAAAAATACATGGCTCATTTTCCCGCATAACTTTTTTTTTTCTTGTATTATTGAACAGCCCACAGGAAACTATTATAACTAATAATAATTGAGTATTCAAAATGAATAAAATGAAGGGGTTATTTAGAGAAGTAACAGATTGCTTTTAACTTTATCAGAGCCTACTAAAGGGGAGCTATTTATACGTTGAAATATAAATAAGTGCCAACAGGTTAGTTTCGAGAAACTTAATTTTAAATTCATAATATTAAAAAAAAATAGTTCTGTAAAAGAAAATGCAAATGATGGGCTTCAGACTTTTTGAAGAATTGTTACCACATTATTTTCATTTTCACTAATAAAACTCTTATTAGTATTCAACTATACTTCTATTTTTTTGTTTATAAATAAATAATCAAAGAACAACTAGCATCAATTTTATTTCTTTCTTTCTTTTTTGTAAAAAAAAGTTGTTGTAGAAAGCTAATTCCATTAAATAGCTTTTAAGCAGCGCATATTTCTTTCTTTATTATTGGTTTCCTGATATCTACAATATAGGACTTAAATGTCCAAGTGATGTCAGTTTTAAATGCCAGATTACAGTAACTGAATAAATAGAGATTCAAGCGTAAATTTTATGGACACTATTTTATTCCGGAGGAATTGCTTTTATTAAATACTGAACAATTCCCTAGATATAACTATGAAAATACCTGAATAGAACTTGAAAATGGTTATGTTTTAACAAATTATTCATTCTGACGAAACAAATAATGTTTTTTAACTGCTTGTGTTATATATTTTTAAATTTACTTTATTTTTATTATCAAATAAGCAGAAAAGTATTTGCAGTGGGATATTAAATTTTAATTAATAATTCCCCGTTTTAGGTCTATAAAAGGAAAATATATTAATGTTTTTTGTTTTTTTTACTGAACCGGTAGGAACAGTGATTAATTATTTCTATATGAGTAATATCGAATAATACTTTTCTTCTGAAAGTTTACTTATTTAATAACTATTTTTCTTATTATTTATCAAGGTCCACTTTTAGCAGATTTCCCTTAAGGGAAATCCGCTATTGAGGTTGTACTCATGACGGAATTTTCGACATTTTTCTACAAATGTCCATCGATCCTACCTAGTAGATGACGAAAATGTGGTCCGTTCAAAACTGTATATATATATATTTGTCTGTTACCGCTCTAGCGGTCGCAATTTTTGTTTGATCGTTACCAAACTCGATATTTAGTCGTTTTATGTAAAAAGAAAGATCAAGTTCGTTAATGGCTGAAATCGGACCAGTGGGAGGGGGGGGGTTTAGAGGGGAGGTTTTTCTAAAATTTGAAATATTTCCGTTACTATACGTCGGATCGAAAAATTGTATAGAATCAATCTTATTGCAAATTGAATTTACTATAAATATTGTTATATACATTTATTCTCTATCTTGCATATTAACCGAGATATTTGCAATTTTATGAAATCGGGGCGGCTAACGGATGAGAGTGAGTTTCCCGCCAAAAGCTAGGTCGGCCGTTTTCTTAACTCTTCGGCTCTCGTGAAATTTCTCTATTGTAAAACTACACGTGGGAAATCTGCTTAGTTTACGCAGCCCCTGCGTGACGGACTTTTAAATATTTTCTACTATGGCTAATTTAAACAGATTATTTACAGGTTGTCTACCTTTTCTAGCCAGGGTAGGACTAAGGATTTTATGTAATGAGTTCGTCACTAAATGAATTCATATTACTCAGGCGGGAACCAAACTACAAACTCTAGAATTACCATGTGAGCCTAACGATTTAGCTCACACGACTGAGCCACATATTATTCTATCTAATTAAATAAATACTCATGATATAAGATGAATATGATATCATTAACAACACGATAGCCATATTTTAGGTCCAATGGAATCGCTGATATTTTTCTTTCCCTTTTTGAAAAATGACAGTCCCACAGGGGCTGCTTAAACTAAGCAGATTTCCCACGTGTGCCTCGTATTTTCCTGTATCTCAAAAAAATAGAAGTGCACCGAAAACAATATTTAGTATTTATGCTTCAAATAATGAGCTTCATAATAAATCTGCTTATTGTTAATAATACTTGTGAAGGCCGGAAAATATGAAATACAAATATCTCAGGTAACAATCAAGATAGTGAAAATAAGTACGCAACAATATTTACAGAACATTGCATTTGCAACAAGATTGCCGCATTAGAACGGAGATATCGGATTTCAGTCATAAACAAACTTGATCATTCTTTTTGCATAAAATGATTAATTATAGAGTTCCAAGCGAAGCAAACAAGACCAATGTGTACAATTACACTTTCCTCCACGACATTCTTTTTCCGAATTAGCTAATCGTAAAGGGTAACTTTTGGGACTAATAGAATAGAAATTTTAGTTATGAAGAATAAATGAAAATGTGTTCCTAATCTATTCCTCTCCACTTTTTGTGACTCACCGTTTTTGAATAATCCACACCATAATCGTGAATAGCATTTATTATAATTAAATAATATCTGAAATGATCTTCGACCTCATTTTTATCATCTACTAGGTAGGATCGATGGAGATTTGAAGAAATTGTTCGAAAATCGCGTCATGACAACAACCTCAATAGCTGATTTCATTTACGAAAAATCTGCTATAATGAAATAAACATAAATAGCGTCGTTAGTGTTTAATTCATCATTAGCCTAATCATACTAAAAATAAATAACCTTATGTGATAAAAAGAAGCCCTGGTTTTAGAAATCTAAATTTTGACGGGTGATTTGGATAGCCAGTGAGTGATAGGTCGCATAAATTATAAAAGAGCATATCTTTTTGATGGACTTTAAGAGTTCAGCAAGCGAAGATGAAAGACAGAATATCAAAGGAACAGAGTGCGCTACCACATTCTAAAAGTTAAATTGAAATCTTTCAGAGTATTTAAATTCTGGTTTAAAAACTGCCAAAACTTTGTGATCGCAAGTATTTTTGTCTAAAGTTTTTCCCTTGGTTTTCCGCGCGATTTCTTATCAACAGTGATTTTATTTATAATCTTGGTCTTAAGATGGAGGCCAATATTTTTTTGACTGGTGTCCTTGACTGAAATTTGGTGTTCTCAAGATGTTGTACGAGATGAGGTGTGAGTTGTTGAAGCACGTTGAAAATCATCTTTGTTTACCCAGCCCTGCGTGCTGCACTGATCAAAAATAAAGACGAGGTTAAAATAAAATATTGTACTATTTATTAGTGAAACTGGGTGGAATTCCTTTCAGTTAAAAATAAACCAACCTTAATTAGATCGGGTTTTAGAAGACGAATGGCAATCCAAGCCCACCAAAATCTAATATATTTTTTATTAGCACGTTTCCCCACAGGGTAAATCTGCTATGGAGATTGTATTCACGATGGGATATCAAAACGTTTCTTCAAAAGTCCACCGATCCTACCTAGGAGATGACAAAAATGAGAAACGTTCAAAATTATATATATATATATATATATATATATATATATATATATATATATATATATATATATATATATTGTACGTCAGATCGAAAATTTGTATAGAATCAATCTTATTGTAAATGTAATTTGCTATAAATATTGTTCTGAACCCTTTTTCATTATGTTGATTATTAATCAAGATATTTGCACTTGATCGTCTTCGGCCTTCAGTAAACTCCCACTCCTACTCATATCATATGAACAATAAGGTGTTATATTATGAAGCACTTTATTTGAAGCCTAAATACAAAATACTGTTCTCAATGAACTTTTACGTTTAGAGATAAATGCAAATACGTTATGCACATGGGAAATCTGCGTAGACCGAGTTTGGTTTAGTTCGGTTGAGTCTTTTGTGCCAAATAAAATTGTGGAATCCCTCTATAGTTTTTAACGTATAACTCATTTATACTTCCGTATACGGCAAAAGTTCATGTAAGAAAAGTTACTCTAAATTACAAAATAAACAACTTTTGTTATGGGCATATTTGCTGAAAAAGCAATAGGAAACGAAATATCGCTATTTTTAATTTCAGGCCTCCCTTCCCTCCTGCTTGTCTTAGAGAATATAAATATAGCCTAAAGTCTAAGTTGGGGTAGTAGTAATATACATACCAAGTTTCATAAAATTCGGTTCAGCCGATTATGGGTGAAAAGGTAACAAACAAACAACAAACATACATGCAGTTATGGTGTCTATGACATGTGAAACGAAAAGTTATCGTGAAATTTCGCGAAAAAAATCAATGTACAGGCAGAGGTTACAATTTTATACATATATAGAAGAAGATATGTATATGTATATGTATGTAAATTGCGGTCTCGCAATTTTACGCATCGTTACCAAACTTGATATTTAGTCGTTTTATGTAAAAAGAAAGATCAAGTTCGTTAATGGCTGAAATCGGACCAGTGGGAGGGGGGGGTTTAGAGGGGAGGATTTAGGAAAATTCAAACTATCTCCGTTACTATACGTCGGATTGAAAGATTGTACAGGATCAATTTCATTGCAAATTAAATTTGCTATAAATATTGTTATATACATTTATTCTCTATCTTGAATATTAACTGAGATATTTGCATTTGTATTTTGCGTGTGGTCGGCAGGAGCTATGTTTGGACTTTCCGCCGAGAGCTCTGGCGGCCGTTTCTGTAACTATTCGTCCCTCGTGAATAGGTTTAGAAGTTTCTTACTACTACAGTTGTTATTAGGCAGATTTCTCTATTGTAAAACTTCACGTGGGAAATCTGCTTAGTTTACGCAGCCCCTGCGTGACGGACTTTTCATTATCTTGATTATTAACTGAGATATTTGCATGTGTTCGCCTTCAGTAAACCCCCACTCCTACTCATATCATATGAACACTTGAAGCACTTTATTTGATGCCTAAATACAAAATATTGTTCTCAATGAACTTTTACGTTTTGAGATAAATGCAAATACGTTACGCACATGGGAAATCTGCGCAGTCAACTTTTGCATACAGAAGCATACATGTCGAAATCAGCGTCAAACTGCGCCAATGTGTCCCTACATTGAGGCCTGCGGGAGTGAGAGTCATTCGTGACGGCATTGAGTCACGTATAAGGAAACACTAGGTGTGTTGGTGTGAGCTAGTGTGTTTTTAGATAGGCTCGCTTTTGTGAGCTAGTCTTGGTAAAAAGCCGTGTTGCTCCGAGCTAGTGTTCTAGTGTTCGTAGTAATCTGTGTGCTAGTGTGCCAGTATATAAGGTAGGGGGGTGTTTCAATGCCCCTACAGGGAGTTCAATCCCTACGTGCCATTGTAATCAGATTCGTGCTCTGGATAGAGTACTCCCTTCGCCTCTCGTCACTAGTCAGTCTGTTCCCTCCTAGGGGGAGCTAGCGACACTTCAATCACCAACGATACCGCTCTTATAGCAGAATTCCCTAAAATTGAAATTAGCTATTGAGTGAGATGTCCACGATTTTTGAATAATCTTTTCAAATATCCATCTATCATAGTCCGGTGATGACGAAAAGTCCGTCACGCAGGGGCTGCGTAAACTAAGCAGATTTCCCACGTGAAGCCTTTTCGGCTCAAGTTACGGCAATGGGCCGAACTAGCTTTTGACGGGACACTGTCATCCGTTATTGGCCCAAATTTAATAAAAATGCAAATATCTCGGTTAATATTCAAGATAGAGAATAAATGCATAGAACAATATTTATAGTAAATTTAATTTAAAATAAGATTGGTTCAATTCATTTTTTGATCCGACGTATGGTTACGGAGATATATCGAATTTTCGAAAATCCCCCCTCTAAACCCCCCCCCCTCCCACTGGTCCGATTTCAGCCATTAACGAACTTGATCTGTCTTTTTGCATAAAACATTTAAATATCGAGTTTGGTAACGATCAAACAAAAATTGCGACCGCTAGAGCGTTAACAGACAAATATAAATATATATAATTTTGAACGGACCTCATTTTCGTCATCTCCTGGGTAGGATCGATGGACATTTGAAGAAAATTTTCGAAATTCATGTCATGAGTACGACCTCAATAGCTGATTTCCTTTAAGGGAAATCTGCTAAAATGTGGTCCGTTAATTTATTTGAGCATCATAAGAAAATTCAAATGCTTTGAGAAACTCCGTGGCATTCATGAAGAGAGAGTTTCACATAATAACCTTCCAGAGAAACAGCGTTATGGCTTATATATGCAGATTTCCCTTAGATGAAATCAGCTATTGAAGTCGTACTCATGTCATACGTGTACTCATTTTTGAATATATTTGTCTTTTAACTAAAATTCCCAAGAGCATAAAATTGACGAGAGATGCTTGCATTCTTTAAAGAAAAGTGTCAAGACCAACTCGGCGAAAGAGAGTTTGCTGTTCGTATTTGTGATGTGGGTCCAGGGATGTAATCCCGAAGAGAATAATATAATTCTTTGAAGAAATAGCCATTAATTCTAACGGACTTCCGGACTTGTCCTAATTAATATCCAATTAGCCATAGAATTTCAAAAGAGAAGAAATTTTATTTTGATCCAATACAACAAATGTATTATACACAAATTGTTACAAATGGAATAACATTGTGCATTTTAATAAAACAAATAGCTATTGTAGCTATTTTAAGTTGCTAGGCAACCGGCCCATTAGCTCAGTTGGTTAGAGCGTCGTGCTAATAACGCGAAGGTCGCGGGTTCGATCCCCTCATGGGCCACTGGTTTTTTTTACTTATTATAATAGTTAATTTCTCTTAGGCTTTAGTCACACTTTGGTCTTAGCTCAGAAATACTCCTAAAAATCAATATGCCCTTAAAATGGTGTTGAGTTAAATATTTTTAATGTCTCACAATTTTTCTGAAATGTTTGCAAATATTTTAATTCTTTAAGAAAGGAAATAAATAAATTATAATAAGCTAGTTACAGTTATTCTGTGTTAACAACTCCATTAGTTAGACGTTTACCATTTTAACCATCTGATTTTATGGTTTTAGTCAATTATTGACATAAATTTCTTTTATCGCAATAGTTACTTCATGTTATTTTTTTTTATTATCACAAAAATGCTTATTTTAACTACTTACACAGAAAATTCAAGTGAGCTAATTTCTGAAATTTTTACTAAAAGGAGTAAGGGTTTAGAGAGAAGGCATATTATATCTATAACTATTTTTCGAAAGGTATAATTCAATTAATTTTGTTTGGTGGCGGCTAGAAACTTGATGTAACTGTAGGTATGTACATTTTGTTTCAACTTCAATATTAACTGATTAAAGGAAATATAGAGAGTCTATATCTAGTAATAGTAAATAATCATATTTATGGTTATAACCTTCACAATTGTATGTACATTGTGACCTATGATTTACTAGCATAAATATATTTAATTTTTACACACACTTGATTCATTTTTCCTTAAATTTTAAACTAATGATTCATGTTCAATAAGATATTAATGAAATATTTTCCATAATATAAAAGTACAAAAAAGGTAAGCACATGAAGGAGTAAATATATCATCCTAATAATACCAACCACCATCGCTGTGGGGCAAAAAACTAAATAAATAAAATTATCTTAATATATATATATATATATATATATATATATATATATATATAAATGTACTAGTATATAGGAATAACATAATTTATTTATTAAAACCATTTTAAATTGTTGTCTTTATTACTAGTCTAAATAATGTTTATTAATTGTCTTTATTACTAGTATTTAATGATTATTTGTCGTATTTAATTTTTTATTTATTGTTATTTTTCTATAATTTTTTTTTCATTTTACACAGTGAATCATTGAGCTAAATCGTGGGTGCTACTGTATAAATACATAAAAAAATCATGTTCAATAAGTATGTGGTGTGTGAAGCATTTCAATTGAGTTGAGTTGTCATTTGGTAGTTAATTTTAATAAAGTGTTCCTCTATAGTGGCGGTAGTTCAAACCTGGACAACATTTTTCCAAGGATTTAATTCTTCCAACAATATTCAAACAAGCGGCTTGGCTGTTCATAATTAACGCATATTTGTGTCTATAAAACAAAAACAAAAGAAAACGTGGTCGCTAAAGTGGCAAAATAAATATATATATCAGTAATTGACAAAAATGATAAAATCCGCCAAAAGATGGAAATCGGCCAAATAATGAATTTTTTTAAAACATAAAATAACTGTTTAATTACCAAACTGAAATAAATTTCCTTTCTTTCTTGAAAGACTAAAGTATTTGCAAACATTTCCGAACAATGGTAACACTAAATATATTTCAATAAAAAATATTTGAAGGGCATTACATTAAGTAAAAAAGCTAAGTGGCCCATGAGGGGATCGAACCCGCGACCTTCGCGTTATTAGCACGACGCTCTAACCAACTGAGCTAATGGGCCTGGTTGCTTAGTGACCGGCAATACAGCTGGCCGTACTGACAAAAACTATTTTATGCATTAAAATGCACTTATTGCTTCTATGAATAACCGGGTCATGGGCAAAATATAATAAAAACATTAAAAATGTTTGATATAATATACATAATAATTTGGAAATTTAAACTCGTGCTACAGTTACTCTTATTCAAACTTAATTCAAAACAAAATTGAGTATAATAGCTCTTTTAGAATACATTTTACAATGATATAACACAATGATTTCTTAATGAAACGTATTTGGAATACGACAAGTCTAATTGTAATAGTATAGTATGGAAAGTACAGAGCAACTCTTATTTCTTGACTTTCGTCGATTCACCATGATTGTGTATACTATTGCTATATTGCTACGAAAGACAAGTTTGGGGATATTTTTTTTTTTTTCTTTTTTTTTTTCTCCTCATAGTAACCATGTGAGGAGTTATTTATTCGAATACATGTTCCATTGCCACATGGCATATTACAATGTACTATTATGTTTAAATACATCATTATTTTACAATAAATATTTGTTTATCAACTGTCATTCAAATATTCAAGAAATAAAAATAAAAAAAATGAAATAAAAAAATAAATAAATGAAAAATAAAAATAAAATACAATATTAAGATAAGTATGGTAATTACAAACAGAATTAATAAATGAAATGAAAAGTAAATAAATAAATACAATAGGAACAAAAGCATATCAATTGAAATTAAACTTAAACTCAACGATGTTTAATTTGCGAGTCTATGTATGGTAAATATAAGGTTTGGGGATATAGGAGACCAATAAAAAATAAAATTGTTTAAATTTCGTACTATGTCTATAGGATTAGTACCTTATGACTAAATTTGAACCATCAAGTCGTGCTCCTGTGTAATAGGCTGCTCACCATAAAAAAGGCTGCGTTAACTAAGCAGATTTCCCATGTGCGTCACGTATTTACATTTACTCAAAACGTAAATATTCAATGAGAACACTTTTTGGTATTTAGGCTTCAAATAATGTGTATCATAATATAACAACTTATTGTTAATTTGACTTGAGTAGGAGTGGGGGGTTTACTTATGGCCGAAAACTAAAATATTGAAATATCTCGCATAATATTCAATTTAGAGAGCACGCGTACATAACAACAATTATAGAACGTTGCGTTTGCATTAAGATTGGTCATTTAAAAGTTTGGCCCGGCGCATAATGATGAAGATATTTAGAATTTTCGAAATCCCTCCTACTGGTTTTCAGCCATTAACGAACATGAACGTTTGTTTGACATAAAACGTTTAAATATCGAATTTTGCAAACTATCAAACAAAAATTGCAACCGCTAGAGCGTTAACAGACGCTATAGTTTTGAAGGGATGTCATTTTCATCGTCTCCTGGGTTAGATCGATGGACAATCGATGAAATTTCGTGTCATGAGTACGACCTCAATAGCTGCTAATAGTTACTAACCTACTGCAGAAGACGACATAGTACTGGCTGACATTACATTCTAGACATACTACTATATAACATATATACATACCTGCACACTATACTAGCATATTTAGCCAGTCTTTTACTTCCAATTCCCTAGAAGTACAGTCATAAGAGGTTTAATTACAACATTGCTTCTTTAACTATTTGGTGTATTGTTCATGGTTACTTCGGATCTACACGGGCATAAATCTCTTTATTTGACACGAAATAAAATGACATAAAATAAAGTATTCAAACCTATAAAGAAGTATGTTGAACCAAGTAAGATGACCACAAAGTATTAATACCAAGTAGTCTAAGACCACAAAAAAAGTTTAGTGGCCCATGAGGGGATCGAACCCGCGACCTTCGCGTTATTAGCACGACGCTCTAACCAACTGAGCTAATGGGCCTGTTGCTGAAGGGATTTCGCTTCTATAGATTTTATATTTTAGTAAATTTTATATGACTCAAAGACATCTACAGCTTCGTCGTTTTAGCTGGATCTGATAATGACCACTGCAAAATCTCACAGATGCGTATTAAAGCCATTATTAAAGAAGTTAGCAAAGCCAATATGTACATGTTCATTCCCGACAATTTAGAGGACTCGACAAAAATAACATATACTTTATATTTGCCACCAATTTTAACCTGGCATTGCAAAAACAAATCATACTTCCATAGATTGGGAATTCAGTATACAAACAGCTGCCCGTGTGATCACTTCGCTGAACAAACATACACTCCACTTACTTAACAAATGCTGACAAGATGGCAGACGTCAACTAGAAAGCATCATTCCCGACTCCAGATGGTAGCCAGATAGTAAAAAAGTCCGTCACGCAGGGGCTGCGTAAACTAAGCAGATTTCCCACGTGATGTTTTGCAATAGAGAAATTTCACGAGAGTCGAACATTTAAGGAAACGGCCTAACTAGCTTTTGGCGGGAATGTCACCCGTCAGATAGCCGCCCAGATTTAATAAAAATGCAAACATATCGGTTAATATTCAAGATAGAGAGTAAATGTATAGAGCAATATTTATAGTAAATTTAATTTGCAATAAGATTGATTCTGTACTATTTTTCGATCCGACGTATAGTAACGGAGATACATACTCAATAGCTGATTTCCCTCAAGGGAAATCTGCTAAAACTCTATTTAACATTGGAGGTTGAGTAAAACGACAACACTTCCAAATAAAATTTATTTAAGCGATAGACCACTTTCGAGGCAGTAGTGTATCATCGTCAGTTGAGTAGAGCGTTTAAAAAATCTCAGGTAATAAAAGAAAGTTCTCGTTCCTTCACAGTTGTTAGTAATAACTGTGAAGGAACGAGGTTTTTTTTTTTTGTCTAACCTGAGATAATAATTCCTTTACCATGCAGCATCTCAAAAATGGATGTTAAAAAACATTACAATGTTAAAACAATAAAATTTATTATTCCTGAAAACTAAATAACAGTCCATTAAAACCCTTTAACAAAATAAACAGTCAAGTTAAATAAATCGGGTCATTTATAGATACCGGCAGCCAGTGATTTGAATTGCTATTAGGTGATAACATAAGGTTTAGAAATAAAATCATATTGTATTTTATAACCTAATCATTTGATAGTTTATTTACAATTTTTGAAGGAACACTACCATTTCAGCTTTTCTTAAACGTTTTTTATTGAAACAATGGGACTTTTGAATTTGGTGAGAGATATTCCTGACAAGAATAGTGCCGTTACATTCCTGCAGACAAGAGGACTTCTTCATAGCAGGAGAATATGTAGAAACGGACATCAGATGAAACTTGTAATAACCGAAAAGGAAGACAGATGGATGTGCCACTTGAAAGGTTGCAGGCAAACAATTAGGCTAAGGAAAGATACTTGGTTTGAGTTTACAAACATTTCTTTTGAAAAAATTATATATTTCATATACAGTTGGACAAGGCAATATACTACCACGTTGTTCTGTCAAGAAGAATTTGGCATGAGCACAAATACAATTACTGATTACAAAAATCTATTGAGAGAGGTTTGTGCATACTCTATTCTAGATAAACCTATAGTAATTGGAGGAGAGGGTCAAACAGTTGAAATAGACGAATCTCTTTTTTCAAAACGGAAATATAATGTCGGAAAACTGAATCCAGAACAGTGGGATTTCGGCGGTATATGTAGGGAGACGAAAGAGTGTTTCTTACGTGCAGTGCCCGACCGCACTAAAAGCACACTATTAAAGGTTATAATGGAATCCATACGTCCCGGAAGTATAATAATTTCAGATTGTTGGAGTAGTTATGCAACCATTCCAAGTCTAGAAGGATATAGATTTAAGCACATGACAGTGAATCATTCTAAAAATTTCAAAGACCCAGATACAGGAGCGCACACGAATACAGTGGAAGGAATGTGGGGAAGGGCGAAGAGACGCAATAAGATTGAATGTGGAACGGCAAGATCTGTGTTAGACTCATATCTATGCGAATTTATGTGGCGAGAGAGAAATAGGAACGAGTACCTATTTGAGGTTATTTTGAAAGACATATCGAAATTTATAACTTTAGAAATATGAGAAATTAAAATGGTTAATCACAAAAACTTTTTATGGCTCCTCACAATTTTATTTCTTATAAACGCTGAGCGCTTTCGGGGACTAAATCCCCATCCTCAGAGCTACAAAACAATGTAACACCATAATTAGGAGTCTAAAAATCAGTTGTTAAAAATGTTTACATAATTGGTCATATAACAAAAACGTCTATAACATTATAAAATTTTTTACAATAATAACACCTATATTCAAAAACATATTTACAATTAAAATATAACAAATTAATAATTACTATATAAACATTAAAATAATATTATAAGCAAAAATTACCGTCAGAGCGTAGGGCGATCCTATAGACTTGCTACCAGGCTAAACCCTGCCGATGCACTGAGGCCAAGGGGATCATTCCAAGCCGCTAGGGAGGGGGCTGAGACAAGTCTGGACATGAGAGATGCGTTTGTGTCAGTCTGCACATTTACATTGTCTTTATTTATGGCTTTTTCAAGTTTTATTTCAATAGCCTCAACCATGTCCAACAGATAACCTTTAACGTCGCTATGAATTAATTTTATCCGGTGGTCTCCAGCATGGTGGTTGTGCTCCTTGCAGTGTGCATAAAACTCTGAGCCTGCTCTCATGTGTTCCTTAGCCCTAATCCTTACTTTCCTCTCTGTCCTCCCAACGTAAGTGTGGGATGTGTGAAGCCAGCTACGTTGGGAGGACAGAGAGGAAAGTAAGGATTAGGGCTAAGGAACACATGAGAGCAGGCTCAGAGTTTTATGCACACTGCAAGGAGCACAACCACCATGCTGGAGACCACCGGATAAAATTAATTCATAGCGACGTTAAAGGTTATCTGTTGGACATGGTTGAGGCTATTGAAATAAAACTTGAAAAAGCCATAAATAAAGACAATGTAAATGTGCAGACTGACACAAACGCATCTCTCATGTCCAGACTTGTCTCAGCCCCCTCCCTAGCGGCTTGGAATGATCCCCTTGGCCTCAGTGCATCGCTAGGGTTTAGCCTGGTAGCAAGTCTATAGGATCGCCCTACGCTCTGACGGTAATTTTTGCTTATAATATTATTTTAATGTTTATATAGTAATTATTAATTTGTTATATTTTAATTGTAAATATGTTTTTGAATATAGGTGTTATTATTGTAAAAAATTTTATAATGTTATAGACGTTTTTGTTATATGACCAATTATGTAAACATTTTTAACAACTGATTTTTAGACTCCTAATTATGGTGTTACATTGTTTTGTAGCTCTGAGGATGGGGATTTAGTCCCCGAAAGCGCTCAGCGTTTATAAGAAATAAAATTGTGAGGAGCCATAAAAAGTTTTTGTGATTAACCATTCATCACCCTCACCACCAGCTATAAATAAATATGAGAAATTAAAATATTATTTTTTTTTTTCATTTCCTAAATAACATTTAATACATTTCATGTTTATATCTTTTATTGGCAGGTTATAATTTGATATCATATGTTATCACCTAATAGCAATTCAAATCACTGGCTGCCGGTATCTATAAAAGACCCAATAAATCCCTTAGTCTACAATTTAAAATTCTTTTAAAAATTAAAAAATATATATATACATCAGAATTACTTAGTTTAAACAATGAGCTCTATTAGTTCTATTTAGTAAATTTAGACGAAATCTGGAAAAATTCTTCGTGAAAGCTTCAGAAGATGGAAGATCAAGATGGTAGTATTTATTTGTATATTATATCTGTCAGCTTCTTTTTTTCTTAATTTTATTAAACTTCTTGAATTTTATATTTTTATTTTCCATTTCTATTTATTATACATACTTAGTTTATTTATATTTTTTCTTTAATTTATTTATTTAATATATTATTCATAATTGATTTTACTTGTAATTATCACTTTATAAACTGATCTGACATGTGTTATAGTTTGCAACTCAACAATATTGAACTTGATTTGGCTAGATTGGTAGAAAACCTCCAGGTTCATCAATCACACATGTTTTTATTTATTTTTCATACTTTTGTATTTATTTTTAAAAAAATAATTACCTGTTTAAGTATTTTTTATGTAATTTGTGTTAATAATTTTTAATTACACTTGATGTTTACAAATTTTTTTTGTCCATTTATTTTGTTAAATTTTGATGAGTAAATGCTATCAAATTTACTGACTTTACCAACCACAAAGTTTATAAATTAGCCAGTATTTTGTATTAAGTTTAATTTAATTAAAAATAGTTTGGCTATGGTTGTCTGAGGTATCAGTTCATTTTGGAAAAGGGGTCTTTTGGTCAATTTAGTTAGAGAAACCCTGGGTTAGGGGTACTACATTATTGAAAACATCAACACAGAAAAAATCGCTAGTAAAAATTCTTTATATAATTTTAAACTAGGGCAAAATGTTTTCGAAATATCAATACGGCTTTTGGTGCTTACAGGGTAAATATATGTTCTGTATGTAGCTGGTCCTTTAGGTTTCTAGAATAAATCAATTGTGAAGACAGAAATAAATATCTATAATTGCGTTGTCAAGATAGTAAACATCATTATTTTTAAAGTGATGAGTCATGTACATTAAAAATGACTTATTAATTTTAGCAGATTTCCCTACAGGAAAATAAGCTATTGAGGTTGTACTCATGTCGGAATTTTCGAAATTTTTCTTCAAATGTCCATTGATCCTACCTAGTAGATGACGAAAATGAGGTCCGTTCAAAACTGTATATATATATATTTGTCTGTTACCGCTCTAGCGGTAGCAATTTTTGTTTCATCGTTACCAAACTCGATATTTAGTCGTTTTATGTAAAAAGAAAGATCAAGTTCGTTAATGGCTGAATTCGGACCAGTAGAAGGGGGGGGGGGTTAGAGGGGGAGATTTTCGAAAATTCGAAATATCTCCGTTACTATACGTCGGATCGAAAAATTGTACAGAACCACTCTTATTGCAAATTAAATTTACTATAAATATTGTTATATATATTTTTTATTTATCTTGAATATTAACCGAGATATTTGCATTTTTATTAAATCGGGGCGCCTAACGGACGAGAGTTACTTTCCCGCCAAAAGCTAGTTCGGCCGTTTCCTTCACTGGCTTGACTCTCGTGAAATTTCTTTATTGTAAAACTTCAGGTGGGAAATCTGCTTAGTTTACCCTGCCCCTGCGAGACTTTTAATTTATTGATAAAGATTTCATAGTTATTCCGGAGAAAATAAATATATAGTTTGAAAAGGCTAAAACAACGCAATTAGAGTAAAATGCAAAAGCCTGAAATGGTGTAAATTGTTCCTGGAGCCTCGGAAAAACCATTCCAAGGAACGGAACAAACCTATAATTAATAACCATCTCAACCCCTGTTTACAATCCTGTAAACCGCATTTATTTACAGAGAAACCGCCACTAAATCCATACCATTAGTCCTAGGGGCCCCGGATTAAAGCCCCCGAAATCTTTGCACATTTGCATGAAAAGACGGGGCAAGAGTGCGGAGAGAAATTGTAGGGGAGAGAGGACGGAGTAATTTAATAGTCCTCTTAAATCTGGGGCTGTTTTCAGAGAGGAGGAGTCTAATCGAGAGGAAACAATAACAAAGTATTTCGACGTGAGCTATAGGGTGGAGACGGAGGAGAGAAAAAAAATCGAGGGGGTGAATGAGATAGGAGGGGAGGTCGAGTGGGGTGGGGGCGACTGTCCGGGGTGAGCATAGGACTCAGACAATAAGTGTTAACTCAATAAATGATAACTCGTGCTAAGGTAACTGGTGCAGCGGCTATTGCAGGAGGGTGATGCATACGAAATAAGCCTACGTAAAAAAAGTCCGTCACGCAGGGGCTGCGTAAACTAAGCAGATTTTCCACGTGAAGTTATACAATAGAGAAATCTCCATACGAGAGTTACGGCAAATGGCTGAACTAGCTATTGGCGGGAAATTCAGTCATCCATTATCGGCCCACAATTAATAAAAATGTCGAGAACAAGGACATTTACAATATGAATGGAGTGTACAAAATGACGTGTAGTTGCAACAACTCGTACATTGTGCCAACTGGAAGGTGACTAAAAAGTCCGTTACGCAGGGGCTGCGTAAACTAAGCAGATTTCTCACGTGAAGTTATACAACAGAGAAATCTCCATACGAGAGCTGAAGTTACGGCAAAGGGCCGAACTAACTTTTGGCGGGAAACTCCTGGGTCGTCCGTTATCGGCCCAAATTTAATAAAAATGCAAATATCTCGGTTAGTATTCAAGATAGTGAATAAATGTATAGAACAATATTTATAGTAAATTTAATTTACAATAAGATTGGTTCTATACAATGTTTTGATGCGACGTATGGTAACGGAGATATTGCAAGAAAGTTTTCGAAACTCGCGTCATGAGTACGACCTCAGTAGCTGATTTCCCTTAAGGGAAATCTGCTAAAAAAAGATTTATGAGTTAAGAACGTATAATCTTAAATGATGACGCCATCACACAATGTATTTGCATGTATCTCAAACAGTATAAGTTCAACGAAAGCTATTGAGGTCGTACTCATGACGCGAGTTTCGAAAACTTTCTTCAAATGTCCATCAATCCTACCCAGGAGATGACGAAAATGAGGTCCATTCAAAATTATATATATATATATATATATATATATATATATATATATATATATATATATATATGTGTCTGTTAACGCTCTAGCGGTCGCAATTTTTGTTTGATCGTTACGAAACTCGATATTTAACCGTTTTATGTAAAAAGACAGATCAAGTTCGTTAATGGCTGAAATCGTACCAGAGGGAGAGGCTGGTTTAGAGGGGGGGGGGATTTTCGAAAATTCGAAATATCTCCGTTATTATGCATCGGATCGAAAAATTCTATAGAACCAATCTTATTGCAAATTAAATTTACAATAAATATTGTTGTATAAACTTATTCTCTGTCTTGAATATTAACCGAAATATTTGCATTTTTATGAAGTCTGTGCCGGGTGTTGTTCGGGTTAGTTCGGCCGTTTTCGGCTCTGGCGGATGCTTCTAACCTAGCCTGCCGTTTCTAACCTTACCTAACCTTCTTTACTTTGTGAGATTTATGCAAATACGTTCTGTTCATCCGCCCCCCCCCTCTTTAGTTCTTGGACAACTAAAATTTGAGTTATTAAAATATAAATTATTCTTACAATTCGGAAGCCGTTTCAGTTGGGAGTTTATTAAAATTGACTGAAAGATTTCTCATTACCGTTTGTATTTACTTATGGTGGTGTTGTGTTACGAGTATGGAGATTTCTCTATTGCTAAACTTCACATAGGAAATCTGCTTAGTTTACGCAGCCCCTGCGTGACGGACTTTTTCTTACACTTAGAATAATATGGTTCATGAAATAACAACTTATTGTTAATATGACATGAGAAAATATGACTAAAGGCTGAAAACTGAATAATGCAAATATCTCGGTTAATATTCATGATTGAGAGTATATGTACATAACAACATTTATAGTACATTACATTTTTAATAAGATTGGTCCTATAACATTTTTAGATCCGACGTGTAATAACGAAGATATTTCGAATTTTCGAAACCCCCTCTCCCCCCAATCCGCATATACTGACAATACATTACATGAATTGGCCACATAGGGAGAGGTTTTGTAAAATAAAGAACCACGCGTGCTATCTCAAAAAGTAACCATTTACAGAACTCATAATCATAAACATATATTCAAATGACATTCACCACGGGTAATATACAGGTTACCACCATTTCCTAACCAGGGCGATATTAAGGATTTTATTTATTGAGTTTGGCACTAAATAAATTCGAACCCACCACTCTAAGTTTACTCACTACTCTAGGAAGGTCCGGTGCGTCCCAGTGTCACCAAAGGGCTATACCAGGAACAAAAACAAAAATATATATACTGGCTACTCAAAGAAAAAAAAAAATAAAATAAAAAAAAAAAAAAAAGTTCATCACTACATCAATTTTTTTAAATTTGATTTTAAGGTATTCAAGATGGTAAATTTTATAATATCAGGAAAAATTTTAAAAATTCAGTTTTCGAGTGCACAGTTTGTAAAAGAAAGTAAATAAATGTAGAATTCGAACAAAGTGGGTAAAATTGAAGAAAGGCGTGAAATGGGGGTGGGGGGGGAGAAAGGGTTGTCATAACAGATTCTGGGGGAAACGCCAGTTTTTCTCTGGGGGGGGTGTAAGAAGGGGGGTTATGATAGGGGGACCTTCAGTAAATCCTGCCTGTTAATATTTGAGGGGCCTCGCCCCACCCCTGGCACCAACCAGCCCAAGGCGAGAACACTCTCACTCCCTGGGAGGGGGCACTTCATAATGCAGGGGAGCTGATTGAAACCTTTGCCTCTGTCATCTCCTGGGGGCAACTCTTCCTTCTCTCTCTCTCTCTCTCTCTCTCTCTCTCTCTCTCTCTCTCTCTTCCTCTCCTTCCCCAGGACATCCACCCTCTTGTTCCCAGGATATTGTCCTTGAGAGAAGGTCCACTCTGACATCTTATTCATTTCGTATTTGAATACAGGCAGTCATCTCCGAAGGTTTTTGAAGGGATTCGAATGACATCCGTCAAGAAATGTTCCTTCAGCCCATTTTGCTTTTATTTTTAATCTCCGAACGTTTATACATCCTATTGGTTCTTTCCCTTTTATACCTTTACCGGGAAGTGAATTTCCGTAGCAGACTTCAAGTAAAACTCATTCTTATTTTTCTCGTAGTTATACCTAATACAAAGCTAAAGTGTTAAAATGGCAGCGTTTGGAGTTTATTTAACAGGAGAACCCGCAACATATTTTGTACTACAAAAAGAAGGACTCCACGCTACTTATAGAACCAACAACACACTACGACAAAAGCTGACAAATGACATCGAGAACAAGGACATTTACAATATGAATGGAGTGTACAAAATGACGTGTAGTTGCAACAACTCGTACATTGTGCCAACTGGAAGGTGACTAAAAAGTCCGTTACGCAGGGGCTGCGTAAACTAAGCAGATTTCTCACGTGAAGTTATACAACAGAGAAATCTCCATACGAGAGCTGAAGTTACGGCAAAGGGCCGAACTAACTTTTGGCGGGAAACTCCTGGGTCGTCCGTTATCGGCCCAAATTTAATAAAAATGCAAATATCTCGGTTAATATTCAAGGTAGAGGAATAAGTTTATAGAACGATATATTTATAGTAAATTTAATTTACAATAAGATTGGTTCTATACAACTTTTTGATCCAACGTATAGTAACGTAAATATTTCGAATTTTCGAAATCCCCCCTCTCCAACAGGTCAGATTTCAGCCATTAACGAACTTGATCTTTCTTTTTGCATAAAACGAGTTAATATCTAGTTTGGTAAGGATCAAACAAAAATTACGACCGCTAGAGCATTAACAGTCAAATATATATATATATATATATATATATATATATATATATATATATATATATATACATATATATATATATATATCACAACATAAGATAAGATGTGTATTTAGAGTCGTCAGATTACACCGATCTCCTAGATACAGCGCGACCTCTCTTGTAAGTATTTCTGTTTATTTTATAATTATTTTCCTTCATTGGAAATCGATCTAAAACAATACATTAAAACATTAACTAAGTTAATTAAATACTAAATTAACTAAGTAAATTAAAACATTTTATAGCAATAATAATGATAGTAAATTTATTTTGTTAAACTGGAGTGAGAAGATCTGTGAGATCCGGTTCCCATTTTGTTTTAAATTAATATAAAATTTATTAATTTGTACTTGTGATTTTAAATTTTATTTGACCCAGAACAAAAATGTCTTCCCCAAGCATTTTTTATGATGTTACAAATGATGAAGACGTGAAGAAAATACATAGAGTATTATTTGAGGTAGACGTGGATGAAGAAAGTGGTGGTGTACATCAAATTCCTCCTGCTGTAGAATATGAAATAGGAGATGAAGACCTGGATACAGTTGAAGAAGAAAAAGTTGAAGAAAGACAAGGTAATTCGGAAATATAAACTCAGATGAATGAAAAATAATGAATCTACAAAGAAAAAAGCCTGCTTTGCAATATAGAAGACTGATTTTGTATATTATACTTGTTTCCCATCATTTCTGTTATTTTAATTAATGTTTTTTGTCATAAAATAAATTTATTCGTAAGTAACAGTATTTTACTTTAATTTCCTTTCAAATGTTGCAGTTTAAGGTTATACTATTACTGGGATTGAAATGCGATCTGACAGATACAGCGCAACTACTTTTTTAGCAAAGCTGGGCGCGACTACTGGTGTGTTAAATACCGAACATGTATTTGTTATCTGGCAGAGACTGCGCGAAGCAGAATTCGATCTCCCACCAAAGCCATGTTGGCGGTCATGCACAGAGCGTTTCATTTAGTTTTTACTAACGTTTATTTTATTTATTTCTATAAATAGAACAATATCATAGAATAAAGGTTCATATCATCATGCCTAAGGGGAAAATGTTGCAGAAATAACCCCGTATAACAGTTTTTTTTTTTAACATTTATATGTATAGTCTTGTTTTAATTGAGACAAGTTCGTTGAATCAGAGAAAAAAAAAAAAAGAAATAACAGACTCTCTGGAAATGTGTTTATTTTGTCTCTTTTTGGTGGATGCTGCATTTAGATTCCACTTTATTTGAAGTTTGCTGATTGTGTTTTTAACTCTTTTTATTTTATATTTGTTTCTCTTTTTTTAAAAAAAAAAAACGGATGAGTGTGTTTTTATGCCTTTGTGTGTTCTTTCTACGTACACAATCACACACGCACACTCTCACGCACGAAAGAAATGATTGGAATTTGTGAAAAATATTGAAATATTCGTTCAAAACGATACCTACAAAACTACCATATGTATTTAGAGTCGTTGCCCCAACCCTCTTCAAAAAGTCCATCACGCAGGGGCTGCGTTAACTAAGCAGATTTCCCGCGTGCGCCAAGTACTTGCATTTATTTCAAAACTTAAAAGTTCAATGAGAACAATAATTGGTATTTAAGCTTCAAATAAAGTGCTTGATAACATAATAGAACATTGTTAATATGAGATGAGTAGGAGTGAAGGTTAACTGAAGACTGAGAAATGCAAATAGTTCGGTAAATAACAAAAATAATAAGAAAAATACAAGTATTATTATTTATAGTACATTACATTTGCAATAAGATTAATTCTATACAAATTTTCGATCTGACGCATAATAACGGAGATAATTCGAATTTTCGAAATTCCCCCTACCACTGGTCCGATTTTAGATGCTAACGATCTTGATCTTCATTTTTACATAAAACGTTCAAATACCGAGTATGCATAGATCAGACCAAAATTGCGACTGCTACAGCGTTAACAGACAAATACATTAATTGTGTGTGTGTTTATATATATATTTATATATATATATATATATATATATATATATATATATATTAGCTAAGGTCATTAACCATTAGAGGCTGAATGATGATGGTATTAAAAGATTTCCTTTAGGGGAAATCAGCTATTGAGGTTGTACTCATGGGGGGAGTTTCGAAAAACAATTCTCAAAAGTAATATGCCCATGAAATTGCCTAGACAATGACGAAAAACTATATATATACATATATGTATGTCTGTTGGTCTATATTCCCCTGTTGGTCCCAGATGTCAGGACCAGATCTAAGATGACATGGTACGTCCCAGATTTCTTCTCCAGCCAACTTATCAGTGGTCACGGGGACTTTAATAACAAACTACATTTCTTCAAACGAAAGGAATCCCCATTGTGCTCCTGCGGCGAGTTGGATACGGCTGACCACGTGATCCTCCAATGTCCGCGTTTCAACGCCAAGCGTATTCGGCTAATGAGTGCTTTCTCATATGTGAACTGGCCTCCTGAGAGCTATGACATGTTTATAAACGACGCTGATAGATTTTCAGCCTTCAGGACATTTGCCCAAGAGGTGTTGAAAGAAAAGTAAAATTGAATTTATTTGTAAATTATATGTATAGTTTTATGTGAGTTTAGGCTAGTATTTAGGCTATAGGTATGTAGGTTAGTTAGTTAGGCTCTTGCTGCCACTTCTTTGAACAGAGGCAAAGGAGTCGCAGCTGCGGGTTCCCCTAGGACTTTTCGGACTTAAACTAAATCTCCCAAATGTTGCACTTTAATGCTTAGCCGTGCTCGGTGCGTTAGGCTAAGTTACCTGGCCCAATCTATGTATTCAAAATTTTATATCTCTTATTAAATGGAGACCGCTGGTATGGGGAAACCCAAAGGTACAGCGGGGGCAGAGGTGGGAAAAAAAAAAAAAAAAAAAAAAAAAAAAAAAATGTCTGTTGGTCTACAGACGCTAAAACGCTCTAGTGGTCGCAATTTTTTTTTTATAGTTACGAAACACGGCATTTAAACCGTTTATGTAAAAAGGAAGATCAAGTTCGTTAACGGTTGAAATGGTCACATGGGAGGGGCTGCTTAGAGGTGAGGATTTCGAAAATTCGTTGTTGTGCGTCGAATCGATCTTATTGCAAATGTAATGTTCTATATATGTTGTTATATACATGTTTTCTCTATATGGAGTATTAACGAGATATTTCCATGTTTTAGTTTTCGGTCATCAGTAAACCTCACTCCTAATCTGACCTGGGATAGTGGTAGTTTAGAAAGGGGGAAATCCCTAAAATTCACTTTATTTGAAGCATAAATACCAAATATTGTTCGCATTGAAGTTTTACGTCTTGAGATAATTGCAGACACGTGGCGTAAGAGGGAAATCTGCTTAGTTAGAGCAGCCCCTTCGTGACGGACTTTAAAAAAATTTTCCTCGGGGGAAATCAGCTGTTGAGGTTGTACTTATGACGCGATTTTCTTAACACTCCAGTAGTCGCGCTTGATCTGTGAGATCGCTGATAGATTTCATATTCTATTGCCAGACACCCTGCTAGAAGGGGGTGCCGAGCGTAGCCAGACTAGTAAAGACCTTCAAGCATTTAACATAGAGTCGTCAGATTACGATCGATCTCCTAGATACAGTGCGACCTCGTATTTGTGATTATTTTATAATTATTTTCTTTCATTGTAAATCTATCTAAAACATTAACTAAGTTAATTAAATACTAAATTAACTAAGTAAATTAAAACATTTTATAACAATAATTTTGTTTTGTTAAACTGGAGGGAGAAGATCTGTGAGATACAGCGCGACCACTTTTGTTTTAAATTATTACAAAATTTATTAATTTGTACTTGTGATTTTAAATTTTATTTGACCCAGACCAAAAATTTCTTCCCCAAGCATTTTTATGATGTTACAAATGATGAAGACATGAAGAAAATACATCGAGTATTATTTGAGGTAGACGTGGATGAAGAAAGTGGTGGTGTACATCACACTCCTCCTGCTGTAGAATATGAAATAGGAGATGAACACCTGGATACAGGTGAAGAAGAAAAAATTGAAGAAAGACAAGGTAATTCGGAAATATAATCTCAGAAGAATGAAATTAATGAATCTACTATGAAAAAAGTCTGCTTTGTCAATATAGAAGACTGATTTTGTATATATTGTTGCGAAAATTAAAGACTCGAATAATCCTTCAGAGAGAGAGAGAGAGAGAGAGAGAGAGTCGCTTATTTGGAAAGTGTGACGTAGATCAAAGAAGCCGACAGAATGTTCTACGTCCTATCTTCCAGCTACCTTCCAGCCAGACGTCGAAGAGTCCAGACAATTCCTCTTTGATGTATGCCGCCGCCCTATATAAAGAAGGGGTAGCCGCGAGGGAGTCAGTTTTATTAGCAGATTTCCCTTGAGGCAAATCAGCTATTGAGGTTGTACTCATGACGGAATTTTGTTACCGCTCTAGCGGTCGCAATTTTTGTTTGATCCTTACCAAACTTCATATTTAAGCGTTTTATGTAAAAAGAAAGATCAAGTTCGTTAACAGCTGAAATCGGACCAGTGGGAGGGGGGGGTTTAGAGGAGAGGACTTTCGAAAATTCAAAATATCTCCGTTACTATACGTCGGATCGAAAAATTGTACAGAATTAATCTTATTACAAATTAAATTTACTATAAATATTGTTATATAAATGTATTCTCTATCTTGAATATTAACCGAGATATTTGCATTTGTATTCTGTGTGTTATCGCCAGGATTCGGCTATGTTCGAACTTTCCGCCGAGAGCTCTGGCGGCCGTTTCCTTAACTATTCGTCCCTCGTGAATAGGTTTAGATGTTTCTTACTAGTACAGTTGTTATTAGGCAGATTTCTCTACTGTAAAACTTCACGTGGGAAATCCACCTGTCTTGATGTTCACATCAGTGCTTCAGTGCGACTTAGTGCATTGCGGTTAAGTGTTTTTAGAAGAAGAACAGTGTTGTGCCGTGACTGTAAGTAACGGTTTAGTGCCGTGTTTAAGACAGTGCAGTGCCGCGAAGTAAAGGACAGTGCAGTGCCGTCTTTGTTGTGAATTTTATGAATTATTGGACTGTGTAATCTGAAGCACAGTGACGCTATCAGTGTATACTGTGAGGAGTAATTAAGAATAATTACCAAGTTTATTGTGCATTGTAAAATAAATTGTGCAGTGATAAAAACTGTGAAACTTGCGAGTATTTAATTTTGCAATCCAAAAGAACTCTTATTAAAAACGGTTATTACTGGTTTCGATAATAAAAACGTAACAATATGTATATTATACTTGTTTCCTATCATTTATGTTATTTTAATTAATGTTTTTGTCATAAAATCAATTTATTCGTAAGTAACAGTATTTTACTTTAATTTCCTTTCAAATGTTGCAGTTTAAGGTTATACTATTACTGGGATTGAAATGCGATCTGACAGGTACAGCGTGACTACTTTTGTAGCAAAGCTGGGCGCGACTACTGGAGTGTTAAAATTCCCCCCACAACAACCTCGATAGCTGATTTCCCCTAAGAGAGTCTGCTAGCAACAAAATACGAATAACTCTCTTAATATATGAGTTACGATAAATGTACAGAGCTACAATTGTAGAACATCATTCTTTCAACAACATTGGTTCAATAAAATTTGTCTATCCGAGTCATAATAGAAGAGAAATTTTAATTTACGAACCATTACCTTCTAACCCCCCCCCCCTTATTCCTGGTGTGATTTTTTTTTCCCTTTAACGAGCATGAACATTAGAATTTAATTAAACGGTTAAATATGGAGTATGGTATAGATCAAATAAATGATTTCGGTTTAAGAACTTAAAATTTTAAATGAGGACATCATGACACTACGTATATACCTCACACAGTAAAAGTTCTATAAAAACATTATTTGTTATTTAAGCTTCCCATAATGATTCATTATATAACAGCTTATTGTTAATATGACGTTAGTAATAGTGTCTCCTCAGTCTTGACGTGACCAACTCGATGTAAGGTTGAATCTGTTCATTATATATGTACTACTCCTGAAGAGGCGTCATAGAAGACACGAAACGTGTAAAGGAAAAATAAATCAGTGGAAGATTTTTCACTTGATTTTTATCTATTGACTTTCCGCCATTGCCCCTTCAAAAAATTTAGTTGTTTGAGAGTATAAAAATTGATTTATATCTAAGTAAATCATAAAAATGACAATTTTTAATCAAAGCTTCCATTTTTTCCTTCATTTGAGGCCGTTATGAATATATTAAAAGTTTTCCCACTTAACCCCTGATAAACACCCTAAATATAGGAAATGATTTTTTTCCCATAAACTTCGCGTTCATTATTCCTTTCTCAGAAAATTGAAAATGGGGGCTCGGGTTGGCCGTGCGAGTTAGGGCGTTGGTCCTAATCTCGCATGGCAGACCTAGAGTGGCGGGTTCGAATCCCGCCCTGGGCAGTAGAAATTTATTTAATGACTGACTCATTAAATAAACTCCTTAGGCCCACCCTAGCTAGAAAAGGATGGTGACTGGAGATAACCCGTCCCGATTAGCCTAGTAGCATAAAGTGGACGTAAAATAAAAAAATTGAAAATGGTTCAACAATTTTTCTCTCTGGGGCCTTTTTTGCAAGACTAAACGAATTTGATGGAACTGAAAAATAAAATGGCGGATAGCAGATTTCCATTAAGAAATGTGTTGAAAAGAGTATTTGCACCTGGCGTGAGTTTATCCCCTGCCTCAAGCCCTTCTGAATAAAGTAGAACTTAATGGAGTTTAACTGAGTCCTGCGACGGCTAAGCTAAAAATAAATTATTCTAGAATTAAATATGCATTGAGATAGAAATTAGCATACATAATACTTTAATTCCGGGGATTTACATTTACTTTGTCGCCAGTTATGAAAAATTAATTTTCCCCAGAACAAGGGAGGTCAAAGTAAAACGAGAAGTGTACGACGATACAAAATGTTTTAGCCTACAAATATGATGGAAAATTAAAAACGAAACTTCCCCACACATACTTTAAGTAATATTTTTATTCAAAATAAAAGGCGAGTTTATAAGGTTAATTAAAAAGATATTTTTATTCGTCTTGGTTTTGGAATGTGATAATGGAATCTCATGCTCTCACGGAAAAAAAGTACGTCACTCAGGGGCTACGTAAAATAAGCAGATTTCCCAACTGCCGGTGTAACATACCAGCAACGTCATCTCGCCATATATTCTCTATTTCTAAGCTAAAATTCTATGAGTAGTAGTAGGTCACTGAAGGCTGAACACAAGAATGGGATAATTGCTCGCTTAATATTTGCGTTAAGGCAAAATGTATAGGACAGCAATCGTAGAACATCAATAGGTCAACAAGACTTGTTCTATAACATTTTTTGATCCGACTGATAGTAACGGAAATATTTTGAATTTTCTAATCCCTTCTAAACCCTGCCCTATTCCGGGGCAATTTCAGCTATTTTGAGAAATCATCAATTGTATAAAGAAAACTTCATTCCCCCCCCCCCGTCGTTCTGTGGTTTATGGCTTTAAGGAGTATCTGAATAAATAATTTCTATAAGAATCCGTTATAAATTAATTATTATTTCGTTGGAACGTCCAAACTTAAAAGCGGCGGACCTCATCTTTAAATCATACCTTTCCGACAGACATTTTCAAGTTTCATTTGGTTCCTCAATCTCATCCTTATTCCTCCAGCTGGCAGGTGTACCACAGGGCGGCATCCTAAGTCCTTTCTTATCCCTTACCTATACTGCCGACATCCCATCACATCCCAAAACTTCCCTTCTCACGTATACAGATGATACTGCAATGACTTCCAACTCAGACCCAAATATGGCATCCGCATCTTTACAAGAACACCTAGCTCTGCTAGAATCCTGGCTGACTCAATGGAGGATCAAGGTCAACAGCAGCAAATCAAGCCATGTAACATTTACCCTCCGACGTTCCATTTGCCCTACCGTTACACTCAATAGCGCACTAATACCTCAAAAATCACAACTTAGGTATCTAGGACTCACATTAGACAAGCTACTAAATTGGAAACCTCGCCTAACATTAAAAAGACAAGAATTGAAACGACGGTACAGACTTTTACTAAGACTACTTGACAAGAGATCTAAACCATCACTTCATAACAAACGACTGATTTATACGACAGTACTCAGACCAACATGGGCATACGGACATCAACGTTGGGGTTCCACTAAACCTTCAAACTACTACAAAATACAAACCCTCCAATCCAGAATTCTTCGCAAAATTACAGATTCCCATTTTACGTATCCAATTTAATTCTCCATAACGACCTCAACATTCCTTTTGTCCATACCCTCGCGAAATCCCGATATTGGAAATTCCACTCTCTCCTTCCCGCACATCCTAATTCTTTAGTCAAATCACTCTGATCTACACATATTTCAGAAAACCCAAGGCAATGTCTGAAGCGTCAGTGGCCAAGAGATCTCGTGTAGTGCTCAGTATAACTCTATATAATACAACCCTATGTCCCCTCCATTGTGGGTATTGTCAATGGACAACTTCCCGCTTCAAGTCAATAATCAAGCCATTCTTATTATCATTCATAACAGTTGCTTGTAATATTTAAATATGCTGTTGCAAATAAACGAATAAATATTAAAAAAAAAAAAAAAGTGTGACGGAGAAGAACGCTGAAGTTTACGAAGACGTAAATAAAAGAAAACAGTATACAAGCACCCTCAGACTTTTATATATTTATTCCATTAACTATGTAATCTGAAGGGAGTGAACATTGCCCAATTGGAAATAGATTCTCAGAGAATACAGAGATATTTACATGCAACTCCCTTAGTTCTTCCCTTACAGAGTATATTTATATAAATGGGTATATTTATATAAAGTAATATAAATTTCTTACTTATTTGAATGGGAGACTCAGATTTTTGAACTTGGAATAATGTCTGGAGTTATGGCTTGTTGTATGGGAAAAAGTAGCTCTAAGTTGAAAAATAAAAAAAGTACGTCACGCAGGGGCTGCGTAAACTAAGCAGATTTCCCATGTGGTTTTGCAATAGAGAAATCTGCCTAATAACAACTGTAATAGTAAGAAACCTCTAAACCTAAAACATTATTTAGGGCGTAATAACCCAGTAGTTCCTAGCCCCAAAAAACAGTTGACCTAACCTCTAAACCTATTCACGAGGGACGAATAGTTATGGAAATGGCCACCAGAGCTCTCGGCGGAAAGTGCGAACATAGCCTACTGGCGACGACACGCAGAATACAAATGCAAATATCTCGGTTAATATTCAAGATACAGAAAAAATGTATAGAACAATATTTATAGTACATTTAATTTGCAATAAGATTTATTTTGTAGAATTTTTCGATCCGACGCATAATAACAGAGATATTTTGAATTTTCAAAAATTCCCCCCTCTAAACCCCCCTCCCACTGGTCCGATTTCAGCCATTAACGAACTTGATCTTTCATTTTACATAAAACGATTAAATTCCGAGTTTGGTAACGATCAAACAAAAATTGCGACCGCTAGAGCGTTAACAGACAAATATATATATATATATATATATATATATATATATATATATATATATATATAGATATATATATATATATATATATATATAGATATATATATAAAATTTTGAACGGACCTCATTTTTGTCATCTCCTGGGTAGGATCGATGGACATTTGAAGAAATTTTTCGAAACTCGCGTCATGAGTACTACCTCAATAGCTGATTTCCCTTAAGGGAAATCTGCTAAAAAAAAAAAAAAAACTATATCTCCAAAAAAAGTGAAAATCGGATGAGACCATATATGAAAGTTTTGGTTGGAAATTGTGTCTAGAATAATCTCTCAAAGTTTGCTCACTAAAGTCTTTTGCACCCTGTGTGTGTGTGTGTGTGGCTTTTCCATTCATGAAGTGCTCGTTCGCACTTTACATGAACCGACCCTTCAACACTGGGGAGGCCGTTAAAACTGAAGAGTTTGAATCAGTTCGGAAGGGGTATGTATGTATGTGTCTGTGTATGTATATATATATAAATATTCTTAACCATGTATGACCATTATTTCAAAAATAAAATAAACTGAATTAATACGTCTTAGTCTTGATAGTAACCTCTTCAGGATAAAGATTATAAATGATGGCTTGTCAACTCTTCTTAATCATTGACTTCATGTTATACAACCAATTTAGATGTACTTTTAATTAAATTTAGAAATGTAGTTTTGAATTCCGGTGATAAAAGTGAACCTAAAATTTAGGTATGGGAATAATAATAAGAGATCTATTGTAAATACAGAGAGTTCAAAATTCACAACATTTTAATATTAATTTTAGAGAGAATGGAACCCCTTGATAAGGACCTAGTGAGTTTGAAAGCATTGGGGATTTGAAAATAAATAGATAATATGTTTTAAGGAAGTAAAAAAGTTTTTTGTCTTTTGACTATATATATGTATAAATTATATAGACATGGCTAGCATCAATTTCATTTATTATATATAAATGCATCATTTAATAACAGAGAATTTGGTAATAGAATGTATGGTGATATCAGCTGTTTTCGTTCCAGAGTTGGAACATCTGGTTAATTTATACAGGCACTGCTTCGTGGATTTTTTTTCCTTTTTAAATAAATGAACTCAATAAGAATATATGTTATTCTTTCTAATGGGGCGTGGGAAAGAAAGATATATATGGGTCTAAGTGGAGAGGGAAGAGTTGCATACTAATTGTAGTAGGTCAGCGCATGGAGATATAGTGGCTGCTCCTTTGCCATGCGATAAATCCTGAGGTCCCGGGGGAAGGGGTGGGGGAGCATACAGGCCACGCCCCCTTCAGATTGCCCTTTTATCCTGCCGCTCGCTCTGCTTAGGTCCTGCTTAGTCACCTTAGCTCTCTCTTTATTTTATTCCCTCTCTCTCTCAATGCTGAGTTGTGAGCAAGCCTAATTAGACCTTGGAATTATGTAATTAAGCAGAAAAAGGTCTCGAATTAAAATTAATATAAAATAAAATTAAACTGTATTTATTATTATCTCTTTATCTGCCCTCTCTGCGTTGACCCTCTTTCTCTCTCGCTCCCTCTCTCTTTCTTTCTCTCTGTCTATGTCTGTCTCTCTGTCTCTCTGTCTCTCTCTCTCTCTCTCTCTCTCTCTCTCTCTCTGTTTCTGTTTCTGTCTCTCTCTCTCTCTCTCTCTCTCTCTCTCTCTCTCTCTCTCTCTCCCTCTCCCTCTCACCCTCTCTACCTCTCACTCTCTCTACCTCTCTCCCTCTCACTCACTCACTCTCTCTCTCTCTCTCTCTCTCTCTCTCTCTCTCTCTCTCCCTCTCCCCTTCCTTCCCCGTCAAATACGCGACGGAGACTTTGAAGCAGAAAGTGAAGAGAAACTGCAATTTGGAATCGAGGCAGGCTCATGCTACTTCATGAGAAAGTTGAAATGTTAAGGTGCAATGGGACATGTTACAATAAATAACCCCATGGATTCCCAATACAGTGGATGCAAAATGAGGAAATAAGAGAAACGGAAAATTTGATAGTAAACCAAAATAAAAGGCACTGTTTAGGACGTGCGGTTAACCTTTATGTTAATAATAAGAAAGCATTAGACTAAAATAAATGAGATAATGTCCTCACCTTGATTATACCAAAGTATTTAATATTTTTCTGGAAAAGATGAGGGTGAAATAATGCAAGCCACTATTTGAGTACTCCAAAGAATCAAAATACATTGAATAAATTATAGTATATACAGAACTTTTGTATTAATGAACCTTTTGATAGGTTAGAACAAAATGATAATAATTTGAAACAATTGAAACCGGAAAAGAATACTAATCTAGGAACTAGCCTTAAAACTAATGAAATAAAGAAGGTACCTTTGAAGTATAAAAATATACTTTCAATGTGGCGGACTACCCTTCCAGTGTTAACTGTGTTCCACATCAGATTCCTTCTTCTAACTGATGCAGAATGATAGCGGAGACCTCCATCTTCGATGCGGAGAGATCCTTTATGAGTAAAATCGCTGTGAGAGCCGAAAAACGTTCACGTTTGCGGAGCATAAACAAAAACAAGACACAGGACCAATATGGCTGTCCAGCCTAAAACGAGCGCTCTATTCTGTACACTAGCGCTGCAGTTTCCAATCTTGGCCACCGCCTTGGGACCTCCTGATGTACGGCCGGTTAGTGAACTAAGTAAGCGGCAGTACACGACTGAACAGACACTATTGCTATGAGAGGGAGGTGGCGAAAGTAAAAATGGTCTCTTAATGTCTCCATGGTTTCTAAATTAAAAAAAAAAAAAAACTCACAGAAAAAGATTTAGAAAATACAATATTCCTCAAAAAGATTGATTTTGAAGGTCTAATTCCAAGTATGAAAAAAATAAATGACATCACATCTCCTGCAGCTGCAAAGTCTCTTTCCTTCGGATACTATTTCAGCTATTAATAAAAACATGACATTCAAACATTTTTGTTATATACACTTTGTCTTATACCGAAGTATAAATGAATTATACGCTAAAAACTATAGTAGGGGCCAACAATTTCATTTGGCACAGAAGACTCAACCAAACTAAACAATACTCGGTATGTGTATTAGCATTAACGTGTCCATGATGATAAAAGCTGTACCAACATTTCTAGGGACGAGCAGGAGTGGGGGTTGTAAGGGAGGCCTATAATTAATAATAGCGATATTTCTTTTCCTATTAGTTTTTTTCAGCAAATATGCACATGGTAAAAATTGTTTATTTTGTTATTTAGAGTAACTTTGGTTATATTGACTTTTGTCGTATACCAAGTATAAACGAGATATGCATTAAAAACTAAAGCGGAGGCCAACAATTTTATTGGGTAACGATTGATCCGAAATTAACAAAACTCGGTAGTATGTGGAATAGCATCAATTCTTCGATGATTATAAGTTATATTAAAATTGTTAGGTTCGAACGAGTGTGGAAGTTATAAAAGTGGCCTGAAATGAAGTAAGTAATTTGCGTAGAAATATTGATATGCTCAACAATTCTTTCAAATATGAACTACCAGGATAAATTAATTCAAATCTCTGTTAATACGTTATCCTTAATAATTCATATCTATGTTATTTTTTTAACGCCTGTTAAAGATTGCGCCAAAGAAAGTATACTGCCATCACCCCCCCCCTTCTCTTCTCCGAAACATTAATTAATGAGAAACGACAGTTTGCCCAAAGTGTATTCAATCCTTTATTTAATAAAAACGTGAAAATTATTTGAACAAACAGTTTTAGTATTGTGAAGATGATGTAATCAGATTTGTTAATAAAATTTAATGTATTACAAGATTGATATCCTAAATGAGTGGTAGGTTGGCACCACTGAGCCTAGGCAGCTGTTGTGTCCTATCAGTTCTGCCGCTACCCTGTTGGGTTTCCGTATTAAATTAATAAAGTAATTAAATTCCCTTTGTGTGTTTCCCAGTGTGTGTGCGTGTGTGCGTGCGTGCGTGCGTGTTGCGTGCGTGCGTGTTGCGTGCGTGCGTATATAATTTTGAACGGACCTTATTCTCGTCCTGGATATTATCGATGGGTGTTTAAAGAAATTTGTCAAAAATCGCATCATTCCTCAATAGCTTATTTCCTTTAAGTGACATCTGCTTAAAAAAATTACAAAAACTGTAGTGGATTTTCTTTTACTTGTCATAAAACTTATGTTGAGAGAGCCATCTTATATATATAAAAGAAAGTCGTGTTAGTTACACTATTTATAACTCAAGAACGGCTTTACCGATATGGCTGAAAATTGGCGAGGAGGTAGCTTAGAGCCAGGAGACGGACATAGGCTATATTAATATTCTCTGAGACGAACAGGAGTGAGGGTTATAAGAAATTAAAAATAGCAATATTTCGTTCCCTATTGGTTTTTTGGCAAATGTGCACATAACAAAAGTTGTTTATTTTGTTATTTAGAGTAACTTGTATTATATACACTTTCGTCGTATACTGAAGTGTAAATGTGTTATACGCTAAAAATTATAGCGGGAGTCAACAATATTATTTGGCACAAAAGACTGAACCGAACTAAATAAAACTCGGTCTGTGTATTTGCACTAACGCCTTCATTACAATAAGCAATACCAACATTTCTAGGGATGGGCAGGAGTGGGGGTTGTAAGGGAGGCCTGAATTTAAAAATAGCGATATTTCGTTTCCTATTGGTTTTTCGGCAAATATGAACATGACAAAAGTTGTTTACTTTGTTATTTAGAGTAACTTTTGTTATATACACTTTTTTGGTAGGCCGAATAATAAACCAGATATACGCTAAAAACTTTAGCGGATGTGAACAATTTTATTTGGCACAAAAGACTCACCCGAACTAAATAATGCTCGGCATTTGTTTAAATTAATTAATTCAAATCTATGTTAATATTTTGACCTTAACAATACAAAGCTATGCATAATGCACAGGAGACGGGAAATATGACAATATGGAGGACAGTGAAGTCTTACATAAAAAATTAATTTTATTATTTAAAAATCCACAGCAACGACGGGTATAAACCCTAAACACAGGGACGGGTAAATGCCAAAATATTGTGCAAAGTAAAGCCTTGCCAAAAAAATACCATCACCGTTTAGCCTCAAATGAATTCCCGGGCGAAGCCGGGTATTTGAGCTAGTATTATATATACGTAGAAAGAAGTATATTGAGCCTAGGGAGCTAGAGATGCCTAATAATTATAATAATACTGCCTGAAAAGAAGTAATTACGAATAATAATATATGAGCTACTACTAAATTCCTTATTACAACAATTGTAGATCAGCAATAGTATTGCCAGATTGGTTCTATAACATTTTTCTATTGGACTCATAATAAAGGCGACATTTTGAATCCCCCCTCCAAGCCATAACCTATTCCAAGCCAGTTAAAGTCATTAACTAATAAGAGGTTTAGTGTAGAAAAAAAACCGGTAAGTAACTAGTATGGTATAAATCAAACAAAATTTATCGATTTAAGAGCGAAAATTTTAAATGTCGACGACATTGCACTACGTATTTGCATCTACTGTCTACAGACAGTAAAAGTTCAATGAAAAAAATAGTTGGTATTGAGCTTCCAATTAACTGATTCGTGATATAACAGGTTATTGTTAATATGACACTAGTAGGAGTAGGGGTTTGCTGAAAGCGGAAAACTATAAAATTCAAATATCTCGGTTAATCCTGGAAGTACCAAGGGGGAGGGCTCCTTGAGCCCCCAACGTTTTGTTTTTGTTCCCTATCACCCAATTTTAATGGGATATTTTTGATATTTTATGAATTCCTCAGAAAAACATCCTAGAGTGAGGGCATAACAACAAAATTAAATAAAAAAATTTCTATGTTGAGAAAAAAGTTTTTTTTTGACGTATGGGCTAGAGGAGCCCCCCCCTTGGTAATGAAAGGGGTAGTTATACACTTTAGTACCAAGGGGGGGGGCTTCTCGAGCTCACTGATATTTAATACTACTTTAAAGTAGTAATTCAAGTGTTATTAATTATATTACTCAAATAATAATTACTTTGATGTAATTTTACATACACAAACCTTCTCAAGTTTTTTTTTTCCCCAATAAATATATATGTATATATATATATATATATACATAAATATTACTGAGATGGTTATAATTATTGCTCCTGATAGGTACTTTTTTAGAAAAGAGAAGATTTTCTAGGTTGTTCCCAACTAAGGGGAACAGTTAGTCCATGCTGCATCCTGGACACAACATGGAGAAGAAATAGTGCTGGCCGAAGAAAGTAATTTTTATTTGAACTATCTGAGAGTTTAGTAAAAATGTGTGTTGCTGAAAGGAGTGAAAATCTTGTGGGCATTCCTAGATCTTCAGTGAAGGCCATGTTCTAGGGCGAGAACTGATTTATCCCTAATTGGAGGAACAAGGTTCATCAAGTGGAAGGCTAAGGTGTTACACTTGTGTTAGAGAAGCCAAATCAAAAAAAGAAAAATACAACAAACTATCAAAATCTAAGCAGCGTTGCTTCAAATGTAAACGTTCAGTGTATAACAAACACTCGGAAAAAAAATTATTGTGCAAAAGCACCGATAATTGCAATTACGAATCTGATAATAAGATTTTCTTAAATTATTATTCTATTATAATGTTATAGTAACTTAGACGTAGATAACTTTTTATTCTAACAATGTTTAGATATGTTCCTCTTGTAGAATAAAATTACATTTAATTTAAAGTCATCCTTTTTTCCCCATCCAAACTTTTTTTTTAATTTTTTTTTATTTTTGTATTTAATTTTTTTAAATTTTTTTTTTCACAGGTTAATAATATTAAAGATAATCCAATAGAAATAAGAAAAATTTAAAAAAAATTATAGAACCAAAATAAAAGGTTTTTAAGGTTGTGGGCTCAAGGAGCCCCCCCCCCTGGGTCATCCAGGCGACCGGTCGGTAATACTGGGGTTAATACTCATTATACGGAAAATATCTATAGAAGAATATTAATGAGTAAAGTTAAGTTGCAATAAGATTGTTTCTATAAACGTTTTCGATCGGACGTATAGTTACGGAGATATTTCGAATTTTCAAAATTCCTCCCCTCTTACCCCCTCCCCCTTCTCCAATTGTCATGAGTTCGACCTCAATATATAATTTTCTTTCCGGGAAATGTGCTTAAAAAATAACAAAAACTTTACTGGATTTTCTTTTGCTCGTCATAAAACATATGTTGAGATAGCCATATTATATATATATATATATATATATATATATATATATATATATATATATATATATATATATATATATATGTAGAGAGAAGTATATTGAGCCTAGGGAGCTAGAGATGCCTAATAATTGTGGGTGGTTCGAGACAGGCAGATATACTGCCTCCACTTTTACCATACAATAAATCGTGGGGCATCCTCCCTCTGGAGTGGGGGCAGTTCTACACTCTCTCTCTGGGGAGTTCACACACTCTCTCTCTTTCTCTCACAATTCCCAGCATTAACTACATTATCCAGGCATTTATCAGCAGGCGGCAATTTATCACTCTTAGCCTTCTTTTTTTTTTAGGGAGGGGGAGATGGAATATGTTGACGATCTAATTTTTCAAAACAGATTTGCTGAAAAATAAAATTTGAGGCGTATCATACCCAATGTTACAATTTTTACCACTGGGTTTTTAGAGGATTTATCTTGAGGGAAATCAACTACTGAGGTTGTACTCATGACACCATTTTCAAAAACATTTCCTCAAATGTCCATTGATCCTACCTAGGAAATGACGAAAATGAGGTCCGCTCAAAATTTTATATGTAGGGGAAAGTGGGGTAAAACCGGGTAGCTAAGGTTTGAAGGCTTCCACAAACCACAATTTTTACCACAAATAAGTAATGTTTTGTCGAAATAAAGTCTAATTATCTGTTAACGTAACTACAGTTTCAAAAACAAAATCTAAGTTTTTAAAGAAGTTTTACCCTATTTTTTTTTTTGTAAAAAGTCATGTTGCCCGGTTTTACCCCACTAGTAGGGTAAAAACCGGGTACATATGTTTTTCTTATGGGAAAATAAAAATGTCTTTACATTTAAAATAAAGTCTTTAAATCTTTATTTTTAATCAAATTAATATTTTTTGTTAATAAAAAATGCTGTTTGATTCTTTTTTTTTTTTTTTTTTTTTTATAATAATCCTTTATTGAATAACAAGAATTTTTACAAGATAATTCATAGTGTTCCTTGTGACCACTGCAATGTACAAAAGGAAACATAATATAAAAATTTCTATTTAAGTAGCGGATTGTTGAAATGCAATTGACTAATAGTAGGCAGTCATATTGCAACTTAGTGATAAGAGTTATTTTAAATATTTACAAATTTAAGAGACCTTATGAGCTAATAATAATAACAAGTACAGACTTTCTTATGATTATTTAATATGATTAGAGGTAAAATAGGGATTAAGATGAAGGTGTTACATGTCTTTAGCCTAGCCTGTTGGGTATTGATTTAGTCAGTTTCTTGTGTTAGAGTAAGATGTGCTTCGTTCGTTTATTTACGTACCTAGCAGTGCTTTCTTTGTTATAATTACCTATTTCATTGATGAGTGGGTTGTTTTTGTGTTTGCAAGATTTGAAAAATTTAGTGGTTAGATTACGGATATATGTCTTTACCATTGGTAAGTTTGAAATTTGATGTAATTTTCTTATTCTTGTATGATAGGGAAGATTATACACAATTCTCAGCCATTTGTTTTGAAATATTGTTTGATTCTTTAAAACAACCCCACCTTATGGGAACGAAACAAAAAAATACTCTAAAAATATAAACAAACAACAACATTAATGTTTTTAGCTATTTCAAAACAATTATATATTTCAAAAAGTAAATTCATAGTTGCAAGATTTATCATATTGTTTGTCATTCATTATTATTATTATTTATTAACGTCCACTTTTTGTATCTAAGGCTAATTGGGACGGGTCATCTACAGGTCGCCACCCTTTTCTAGCCAGGGTGGTACTTAGGATTTTATTTAATGAATTTCGTCACTAAATAAATTCCCTTGCCCAGGCGGGAATCGAACTCTCCATTCTAGGATTACCATGTGAGATTAAAGGCAATTCTTTAACTCGCATGGCTAACCTGAGCCCCTGTCATTCATACATGCTTTTACAGTGAAATAATTAAAAAAAAAATAGGTAAAATAATACTTTTCATGTTTACCCGGTTTAACCCCGCGCGTAATGTTTAAATAAAACATTGCGTCATTTGATCACACCAAACTCTAAAGACAATTACTTAGTGCTAAAATAAAGGTAATTAACTCTTGTACTAAGGGAACTACATGCCTGTATTCTAATTGGAATAGGTGTGCAGTACAATCAAAAACCTTTCCCACCAAAATCATAAGCAGGTTCCACGAAAATTGAATTATTGTCACTCACACGAAACAAGCACGACTAACGATTTGGCGTAATGGCCGCTGCTTCTTCTCCAAAGGTGGACTGTAGTTGCTCCGTTATCAGCCCGACTGCAGTACACACAACGGCTAAGAGGAGGTTCCCGCTTTGCTCCCGACTACCCGGTTTTACCCTACTCTCCCCTATATATGTGTATATATATATATATATATATATATATATATATATATATATTTGTGTGCGTGTGTCTGTTAACGCTCTGGTGGACGTAATTTTTGTTTGATCGTTACCAAACTTGATATTTAAACTTTATTCAAAAATAAATGTCAAGTTAGTTAAAGGCTGAAATCCGACCAGTGGGAATGGGAGTTTAGTGTAGAAAATTCTTAATATCTCCGTTATTATGAGTCAGATCGAAGAGCTGTATAGAATCTTTATACCATTGAAAATTTAATGTTTTATAAATTTTGTGATGTACGTATTTTCAAAATCTTGATTATTAACCGTGATGATTGCATTTTTTTAGTTATCACCCTTCATTTAACCCCCACTCCTACTCATGTCATAGTAACAATAAGCTGATGTATTATAAAGCCCTTTCTTTAATCCCTAAATACAAAATATTGTTCTCTGTTTTGATCTAAATGCAAATACGTGATATATATACTAGCGGGCCCGGCAGACGTTGTCCTATATATCATCAAGCGATTAGGATATTAAATTTAATAATATTATGTTTAAAAAAAATCTTCTTTTAATAACGCAAAAAACAACATTTGTTATGTGCACGTTTTCCTAGAAACAAATAGGAAATAAAATATCGCAAAAAATTTGGTACGAAAAAAGATAAGGAAAACTGAGAGAAGGAAAAGAAGACGTTTCTATGATTATCTGGTAGAATGCGCACCACACGTCCTTAAAAACAAACAGTTGTAGACCAATAATTGAAATAAATCAAAACCCTCAACAATACTAATGCAAATACATAAATATAAATAAAGAAAACAAAATAATTGAAACATTCAAATCAAAGTAAAATAAATTTGGACAATAAATAACTATGTCTAAAAGTGAAAACCTCTCGCTGCTGAAAATTTATTTAGATGACATACTTAAACTCTAAGGACATGCATTAGATAAACATATTAACATTTCATTACATTACCAATAACCTCGCCCTTCGCCCTTCGACCGGAGACCTGCTCCATCTGCCGGGCCGATCCGCGGCGCTAAACCATCCTGGGACCCGAACGCGTATTTAAAAATTCAATCAAATCGGTCCAGCCGTCTAGGAGGAGTTCAGTGACATACACACGTACGTTAGAATTATATATATAAAGATATATATATATATATATATATATATATATATATATATATAGAATCATATGAAAGCAAAGCAGCTAAATGTATTAACAAAGTAAATCTTGGAATTTGAATTTGAATTCAAAATTTGACACTTCGATTTTCAGACTTTTGGCTGCGTAGATTTGTACTAGTTTTCAACACTGTGTACAATATAATACTTGTTTAAAAGCTTTTTAATTATGCAGTCCAGCATGCGATTGCCCTGAGTGACCCAAAGGCAGCTGGTTAATAATGATCACCTGATCATTGAATAAATGATAAGATATCGGAAGGTTAAAATGTAGAGAATTGAATACGTTTCGCTTTACGGTCTGTCAGCTGGCAATTAGATGTTGTAAATAAAATATTTGAAATTTTAAGTTTGTTTATAACTGTAGTATAGTGTATTGTGATAATTATTTTATTCACACTTATGATTTTGACTTGAGTAGTAGTGGGATCTATGAGAGACAAAGTCAGACCAATGTACACACTAATCCAATATTGATCTCTATTAGTAACACTTTTGTATAAATTTCTAAATCCAAGCAAGTACTAACTGTCCAGTGTTGCTTGACTTAGTAATCTTAAGCCCGCCGGTTTACGACCCCCAAACACTAAGGGAAATATCATCCCATTTTTTTTTTTCCAAGAATTATAATTTCTCTTACTCCACAAACCTTTGAAGCCAATTTATTTTATGAAGTTACCCTTAAACCCTTTTACAAAACATCGTTCATTCCTGAGCTTAAAATATAAATTAAACTTTGGAAAGAGGTCCCAATGGCCGTTCTTTAAGAGTTTTCAAGTAACTAACCCAACGAAATGGGCTAAAGTTTTGAGCCGGCTGACACTTGCTCGGAGTGGGGTTTGAAGTGAAGACTTAGGGCCACAAATTAAAATTTTTCATTAGGAAGTGGCCACCATGATTTAGTGATGGGCAGCGCTCTCTTTAATAACCTCCCACGCCGGCAGAACTAAATCACTCGAGGGATTCTCACTTCTCTCCACTCCTTGAGCTCGATTGGATTCAAACTAAGTCATAAATTAACACCGCGGAATAAAATGGGAAAATAAACCCACATGATTTAATGTGCTCGCCAGGAAAGACTTTACCTTTGGTTGTTGAGGGTTGAGATATTCTTGGACCACTTTGAAACAAGGGTTCATTTTTGCATGGTGAACTTTAATGGTGACAGTTCATGCATAAAGTCTGTCACGTAGGGGCTGGGTAAACTAAAAAATCCGTCACGCAGGGGCTGCGTAAACTAAGCAGATTTCCCACGCGAAGGTTTACAATAGATAATTATACATACTGGTAACACCACTGCAAATATTAACCCTAGTATTACCGACCTCTCCCAGGTCGCATGGATTACCAAGGCGGCTCCTTAAGCCCACAACATTAAAAACCTTTTATTTTGGTTCAATAATTTTTTTAAAATTTTTATTTCTATTGGATTATGTTTAATGAACGTTTCTTATGACACCTGTGAAAAAAAAATTAAATAAAAAAAGTCCTTCACGCAGGGGCTGCGTAAACTAAGCAGATTTCCCACGTGAAGTTTTACAATAGAGAAATCTGCCTAATAATAACAGTAGTAGGAAGGTATGTCTAGACCTATTCACGAGGGAGGAATAGTTACCAAAACGGCCGCCAGAGCTCTCGGCGGGTAGTGCCGACCACACTCACAATACAAATGCAAATATCTCGGTTAATATTCAAGATACAGAATAAATGTATAGAACAATATTTATAGTAAATGTAATTTGCAATAAGATTGATTCTATACACTTTTTCGGTTCCATGCATAATAACGGAGATATTTCGAATTTTTAGAAATACCCCGTCTAAACCCCCCCTCCCACTAGTCCGATTTCAGCCATTAACGAACTTGATCTTTCTTTTCACATGAAACGCTTAAATATGAAGTTTGGTAACGATCAAACAAAACTTGCGACCGCTAGAGCGTTAACAGACAAATATATATAATTTTGAACGGACCTCATTTTCGTCATCTCCTGGGTAGGATCGATGGACATTTGAGGAAATTTTTCAAAACTCGCGTCATGAGTACGACCTCAATAGCTGATTTCCCTTAGGGGAAATCTGCTAAAATCTACTAGAGGAACATACCTAAACATTGTTTGAATAAAAAGTTATTTATATCCAAGTTATTATAACATTATAAAAGAATAATAATTTAAGAAAATTTAATTATCAGATTCTTATCGGCAATGCAATTATCGGTGCTTTTGCACAATAATTTTTTCCCCCGAGTGTTTGTTATACACTGAACGTTTACATTTTAAGCAACGCTGCTTAGATTTTGATAGGTTGTTGTATTTTTCTTTTTTTGATTTGGCTTCTCTAACACAAATGTCACACCTTAGCCTTCCACTTGATGAACCTTGTTCCTCCAACTGTCTCACCATGGATTGTATCTATTCCTCCAGTAGTATCATTATAAAATAGATTTATGTCTGTTTTTTTCTAAGGATTTTGGGGGTCAATATGAGGGTCTTGATGTTGAGTAGATAAGAGCAGTAAATTTCTAGTTGGTCTAGTTCGGGTTATATTCGATTGAAGTGTTACCAGGGGGTTTGTTTGATTTTGGATCAGTGTATAAAAATAGCAATATAATTAATAACACTTGAATTAATAGTTAAAAGTAGTATTAAATTTCAGTGGGATCGAGCAGCCCCCTCTTGGTACTTAAGTGTATAACTACCCCTTGCAATACCAAGGGGGGGGGGCTCCTCGAGCCCATACAACAACAAACATTTTTTTTCTCAACATAGAAATTTTTTTATTTCATTTTGTTGTTATGCCCTCATTCTAGGATGTTTTTCAGAGGAATACATAAAATATCAAAAATATTCCATTAAAATTCGGTGATAGGGAAGAAAAACAAAAAGTTGTGGGCTCAAGGAGCCCCCCCTCCCCCTTGGTACTTCTAGGATTCACCGAGATATTTGAATTTTATAGTTTTCCGCTTTCAGTAAACCCCTACTCCTACTAGTGTCATATTAACAATAAACTGTTATATCACGAACTAGTTAATTGGATGCTTAAATACCAACTATTGTTTTCATTGAACTTTTACTGACTCTACTTAGGGAACAAAAACGAAAAGTTGAGGGCTCAAGGAGCCCCCCCCCCTTGGTACTTCTAGGGTTAAGTGAATAGATACAAACAGTAATGAGCAATATTTCAGATACAAGTTAATAACTCTACAACGGAAAGCAACTAAATTTTAAACAATCAGGCCAGCCAACCTTAATTCTATACCGGAAAGACAAACAATTCATGAAATACATCTGAGTATAGCCCATTAATTTTATTGAAAACAATTTACTAAAGCTAGTACTGTAATTTGTAGTGAATCAGATTTATATCAGATAATTGATAGGGTGTGACTAAGGATTATATTTAATGAGCTCGCCACACTATTGCCCAGGCGGGAATCGAACTCACCACACTAGTTTTAAGGTCAGCGCTTTAACTCACATGGCTAACCTGAGCCCCGTTAATTATTTTGAAATATTTAAAGAGTTTCCTTATGTGGGGTGTTTTTATGGGTAATAATTCTTGTAGGTCGTGTGGTATGTTTGCTGTTCGTCTGTCGCAGTCTGTTATTATTATTGTTCATTAACGTCCTAGACAGGGCGAGACTAACGATTTTAGCAGATTTTCCTTAAGGGAAATCAGCTATTGAGGTCGTACTCATGACGCGATTTTCGAAAAACTTCTTCAAATGTCCATCGATCCTACCCAGGAGATGACGAAAACGAGGTCCGTTCAAAATTATATATATATATATATATATATATATATATATATATATATATATATTTGTCTGACCGCTCTGGCGGTCGCAAGATTTGTTTGATCGTTACCAAACTCGAAATGTAATCGTTTTGGGTAAAAAGAAAGATCAAGGTCGTTAATGGCTGAATCGGACCAGTGGGAGGGGGGGATTTTTGAAAATTCGAAATATCTCCGTAATTCTGCGTCGGATCGAAAAATTTTAAAGAATTAATCTTGTTGCAAATTAAATTTACTATAAATATTGTTATATACAGTTATTATCTATCTTGAATATTAACCTAGATATTTGCATTTTTATGAAGTCTGTGGTCGGCAGGAGTCGGCTATGTTCAAGACGTTCCGCCGAGAGCTAGGGCGGCCATTTCCGTAACTGTTCATCCCTCGTGAATATGTTTAGAGATTCATTACCGCTACTGCCGTTATTAGTAGGCAGATTTCTCTATTGTAAAACTTCACGAGGGAAATCTGCTTAGTTTACGCACCCCCTGCGTGACGGACTTTTTATTTAATGACTTCGTCATTCAATAATAAAAAGGCTAACGCTTTAACTCACACGGCTAATCTGAGCCGCAGTCTTTAAGTATGTGCTGATTGTCAACGTCATGTTCCATGTTCTGAAAGTCCGGATCTGGATATGACTCATTTATATTTTGACTAAGGTAGAATTAACGCGATTAGTCGTTTACGGATGAACTATCATTCCCCTTATAGTCGACGAGTCAAGGAAGGAATTTATATAGATGGGCATAGATGATATATAGATATATATGGAAGGTGGAGATGGAGAGGATATCCCGCTGTTATCGGAAAGAGCTTAGTGTCTCCCTTCGAAGGATATGCCCAATATTCCTCCGTGTCGCCGGGGGTGGGACCAGGTGAAAAGCCCTGCCCCCAATAAATCAGTGAATGGATTTTTTTTTCTTTTTATTTCCCACCCCAAGAGGTGGGGCGTTTAAACAACAAAACAAAACGGCGATACTCTCTCCCACCGGCGTCTGGAAGATTGGGCGAGAGGTAAGAGGGGATTTGGAAAGGTTTTTTTTTTGAATCCTGGAGAATATATGGGCAGTCTACGTGTGAGCACGTCCTTGGTCCTTTACTAGCCATATTTCAGGGATAGGAGCCTCGAGGAAGGGGGGTGGGGTTCCTCAAGGAAGATCTGAACACCTCCAGTATACACACACTAATTCCTCAGCAAACAGACAGCGCACATAACTCCCATCTTTAATTCGATCAGTTACCCCACGAACTCCATTTATTTTACGGATTAACCTTAAGCTTCCTTTGTATATATATCCTACTCGACCGCTCCTAGCCGTTTACTATCTCACGTTCTATACTTTTTTTTTTCTTCCATTGGCAGATAATATAGAGCAGGCCTGTACAATGTGGTTACACAAGTTGACCAACTTAACACCAGTGCCACCTTCATAACTATGCAGCATAATTGCTGAGAGAGAACCACTTGATTGATTGAGATGCTTCACTCACATCATACATATCAACCAAGAGTCATTAGCTCAAAAGAAACATTAAAACAGTTTGTCACGCAAGGGCTGCGTTAACTAAGCAGATTTCTCACGTAAGTCACGCATTTGTATTTATCGCAAGAAGTAAAAGTTCAATGAGAACAATGTTTGGTAATTAGGCTTCAAATAATGTGCTTCATAATATATAACTGCTTATTGTTTATATGACATGTCTTTGGGGGGGGGGGGTGGCGGGGTTCCTTAAGGCTGAAAACTAAAAAAAAAATGCAAATACTAAATAAATAATCTAGATAGAGAATAAATGTATATATAATATTTATAGTACTTTTTATTTTCAACAAGATTAGTATTATACAATTTTTTGGTCTGAAGTATAATAACGAAGATATTTAGAAGTTTTGACATTGTTCCCCTTTAAATCCCCTCCCAGTGATTCAATATTAGCCATTAAGGAACATTACCTTCAGTTTTGGATGTAACGCCGACTAACTGAAGGCTGAAAACTAAAAAATGCAAATATCTCGGTTAATAATCAAGATAGTGAAAAAACATACATAGCAACATTTATAGAAAATTAAATTTGCAATAAGATTGATTTTATAAACATTTTTCGATTCGAAAAGTAATAACAGATATTTTCAATTTTTAAAATTCCCATCTAACCCCCCACAAAGTCCAATTTAACATACTTGATCTTTATTTTTTTTGGTAACGATCAAGCAAAAATTATGACCGCTAGAGCGTTAAAAGACAAATATAAATCTCTCTCTCTCTCTCTCTCTCTCTCTCTCTCTCTCTCTCTCTCTCTCTCTCTCTCTCTCTCTCTCTCTCTCTCTCTCTATCTCTCTCACTCACTATCTCACTCTCTCTATCTCACTCTCTCTCTCTCTCTCTCTCTCTCTCTCTCCTCTCTCTCTCTCTCTCTCTCTCTCTCTCTCTCTCGTCTCCTCTCTCTCTCCTCTCTCTCTCTCTCTCTCTCTCTCTCTTCTCTCTCTCTCTCTCTCCCTCTCTCTCTCTCTCTCTCTCTCTCTCTCTCTCTCTCTCTCTCTCTCTCTCTCTCTCTCCTCTCTCTCTCTCTCCTCTCTCCTCTCTCTCTCTCTCTCTCTCTCTCTCTCTCTCTCTCTCTATATATATATATATATATATATATATATATATTAAGGGAAACTCGCTAAAATATTTAATCTAGTCCTACTTCAAATCCCGGTGTGCGGAAAGGTGATTAAAATTTAGGTTTGAACCTGGAATCCCCTATATAGATGCCCAGTGGTCACCATGGAGATATTTTAATGCTAGTACTTTAATTTTAAATCAGGGAGAACGACTGAGTTTCTAGGAATTTGGACGGATAATTATTCCTAGATTGCTACTAATGGACAATTCTGTGTTATTCACAATGGATAGCAAAATTTCACGTAAAATGTAACATAATGGAATGAAAATGCAGGAAGCATAAATCAAATTGGTGCCAAAGAAAAAATAGCTTAAGGTCACCAACTCGGACGAGTTAATTAGTTCTATTTATGGGACTATTATTGTTTCGTATCGATTTCCGAATCTATCCATTAGGCTCTCTGGTGCGATTCGGTTCTCGTAGCCAATTATATTAGACCGTACTGAGTGCCGTACCTATGATACACCTGTGTGGAATGGTATCCATGATATGGTTCCATGAAGATTGTATCCATGATACAGGATACACTGACGATGCTACCGATACTGTGTTCATTAGACTAAGTGGTTTTAGCTTAGGTGTAGGCGATGTCCTGTCCCCGGAGGCTACGACCCCCGAGATTCAGCTGACCCCAGCATTGCTCCTAGCCAATACTACCTTAGGCCTAAGTCATACACAAGGAGCGCTAAATATGTCAGCCATGTATAAGTGGATCTGGGATAAGCTTAGGCCTAAGTCTAGCCCGTGGCGATTGTCATGCAAGATTACTAAATCACGTGAATTCCCACTTCCGGCTTGCTAGCAGATTTCCTTCAAGGAAAATCAGTTATTGAGGTCGTACTCTTGAAAACTTTCCTCAAATGTCCACCGATCACACCTAGTAGATGACGAAAATGAGGTCCTATAAAAAAAAATAAAAAAACTTCTTTTTTAGTTAAAGCTCCAGTGGTTGCAATTTCTATTGGATCGTTACCAAACTCTAATGAGTGAACTATTGATTCTCTACAATTGAAGGGTTTGCTGCAAAAAGGAGGTAGCTCCATTTTTTCCAGTTTTTGGGAAACTAAAAAAACGTTTAAAAAATTCAAATTTTAAGTTATGTAGAAATATTGTTGTTGTTTATTTTCAATTATGGTGTTTACATATTAGAAGAGTATTTTCATTCAAAAAATATCATCCAAATGTGGTATGTGGATGATCCTTGGAGCTACCTCTTTTTTGCCCAAAAGAATGGAATATGAGGAATGGAAGAATATGTTATGTCTTGGAAAAAGGTGTAAAAATAAATAGAATGTACTATTATTATGTATTTTTTATTCAAAGAAAACTGAAAATAAAGTACAGCAAAATTATTGGTTATACAAAAACAGAAAATAACATCATTATAACGAATAACATAAAATACGAAAATAACATCATTATAACGAATAACATAAAATACGAAAATAACATCATTATAACGAAAAAAACATCATAACGATTGAAGCTGCATCCTTTTTGTGCCAAATAAAAGAGGTTTTTTTTTGGCACAAGAAAGTGTTTATAACTCCCAACAGCTATGGGATGGAGCTACCTCCTTTTTGCAGCAAACCCTTCAATTGTTGTTCTTTATATATTCAGAAACTCAAATATTAAGTGAGTTTTGTTGTTTTTTTTCTATTATTATTAATTATTAAGGTCCACTTTATGCAACTATGGGTCATTGGGACGGGTTATCTACAGGCTACCACCCTTTTCTAGCCAGGGTGGGACTAAGGATTTTATTTAATGACTAGCTAAATAAATTCCTACTACCCAGGTGGGAATCGAACTCGCCACTCGATGTGCCATGTGGAATTGAGTTCAACATTTTAACTCACATGGCTAACCTGAGCCCCTTTTCTTTTTAGTCTACAATAAACCCCTACTATTATTTGTGTATCTCGTGTAAGAAAACCAAGGCTTCATTCATTCGCTGTTGTAGGAGTGTATGCTCCGAAAACGCTCCGGTGTTTATAATAAAAAACTGTGAAGGAGGCCTTTGTTGTGGAAATTCTTGTTTGATCATTACCAAACTCGGTATATAAATGTTTCATGCTAAACTAAAGGTAAAGTTCGTTAATGACTGAAATCGGACATGTGAGAGTGATGATTAAGAGGGGGGAGTTTCATATTTCAAAATATCTTCGTTATTATGAGTCGGAGATAACTTGCATAGAATAGTTATTTATTATACAACTGACGAAAGTAGATCATTTTACAACTCGAGTGAAACGTTTACCCACACTAGCTTCGCTCGTGTGGTAATTTCACGAGAGTTGTAAATTCTACTTTCGTCAATAGTGTAATATTAAATGTTTTCTGTAATCGTGTAATACATGATCAGATCTAACCAGAATATGAACAAAATTAGGATGTTGTGAAGATTATGGTATGGTGTTGGTAGGTTATAAGCATGGTTGTGAAAGGTTATAAGCATAGTTATAAAACAACTAGTGATGATTGTGAAGTAGTGCAGTTATAAACAAGTGCAGGTTATAAACAAGGAAGGTAATTATTATTATATTTAAATTTTAAAATATATTGATTATTTTCACCAATAAATCATTCACATTTCAATTTATTTTGTTAAAATAAATTCTTACAATGTTAAGAAACATTTAAAAGCATTTAATTTCCAACTTCAAATTATTTTTAAATTTACTAATTAAGAAGGCAATTCACTTTCTTCACTTGTGAAGAAAGTGAATTGCCTACTTAATTAGTAATAAGTATAAATTAAAAAATAATTTGAAGTTGGAAATTAAATGCTTTTAAAAGTTTCTTAACATTGTAAGAATTTATTTTAACAAAATAAATTGAAATGTGAATGAATTATTGATGGAAATAATCAATATATTTTAAAATTTAAATATAATAATAATTACCTTCCTTGTTTATAACCTGCACTTGTTTATAACCGCTACCTTCCACTTCTCATATTACAGCCTGCCACAATTCCGATTCATTCACCGTTTGTGCGAAAATTAATGACCGAAATAATTCAAACGCCCCCAACATAAAAATAGGGGAAAAATGTAATGTAACTATAAATATATATAATAAATAAAATGTTAAAATAAATTAATACTAGTTGTTTTATAACTATGCTTATAACCTTTCACAACCATGCTTATAACCTACCAACAACATACCATAATCTTCACGACATCCTAATTTTGTTCATATTCTGGTTAGATCTGATCATGTATTACACGATTACAGAAAACATTTAATATTACACTATTGACGAAAGTAGAATTTACAACTCTCGTGAAATTACCACACTCGCTTCGCTCGTGTGGGTAAACGTTTCACTCGAGTTGTAAAATGATCTACTTTCGTCACTTGTATAATAAATAACTATTATTTCACGTTTAATTGTCCAGAAATGTTGTTATGTACATTTATTCTGTATCTTGATTATTATCCGTGATATGAGCACTTTTTATCCTTCTGCCTTTAGTAAAGCCCCACTCCTACTCCTGTTAAATAATGTTATCAAGTGAAATTTATTATACGAGATACATGCAAATTCGATATATGAGTACGTCATCAATTAAATTTTTACGTTCTTGTTTCGAAAATGTCCACACTCGGCATTTAACTTTTTTAGTAAATACTTAAGATCATATATGACCTGGAATGGCGAGGATATTGAGGGGGGGGTGGTTCGAAAATTCAAAATATTTTCTTTATCATGTGTTGGATCGTAAAATGATATAGATCAGATCTTGTTAAACTATTGATGATCTACAATAGTTGTTCTATACATTTCTTCGTTTTCAGATTTACCTTTAGAGAAAAAGCTGTGTTCAATAAAGAGATTTCTATCGATTTTATCTGGATAAAAACTAATGGCTTTCTTGGGGTTTGTTTATTATACCATACATATTTCGTGCCCCCTTTGGGACTTCCCCAGAGGCTAAAATCAGTTGATCAGGTCCCGACATGAACGTTACCAGCCATCAAGCTGGATGGAATCACCTAAATTATTTATGTATGTTCGTTATAGACTTTTTAGTCTGTATTGAGGTCGTACTTATGACGCCAGTTTCGAAAAATTACTTCAAATGTCCATCGATCCTATCCGGGAGATGACGAAAATGAGTTCCGTTCAAAATTATATATATATATATATATATATATATATATATATATATATATATATATATATATATTAGTCTGTTAACGCTCTAGTGGTCGTAATTTTTTTTTATCGTCACCAAACTCGGAATTTAATCGTTTTATGTAAAAAGGAAGATCAAGTTCGTTAATGGCTGAAATCGGACCAGTGGGAGGGGGGGGGTTAGAGGGGGGATTTTTGAAAATTCAAAATATCTCCCCTATTATGCATCGGATCGAAAAACTGCATGGAATTAATCTTATTGAAAATTAAATTTACTATAAATATTGTTATATACATTTATTCTGTACCTTGAATATTAACCGAGATATTTGCATTTGTATTGTGTGAGTGGTCGGCAGGAGTCGGCTATGTTCCGGACTTTCCGCCGAGAGCTAGTGCGGCCGTTTCCGTAACTGTTTGTCCCTCGTGAATAGGTTTAGAAATTCCTTACTACTACTGTTATTATTAGGCAGATTTCTCTATTGTAAAACTTCACCTGGGAAATCTGCTTAGTTTACGCAGCCCCTGCGTGACGGACTTTTTCATTTTAGATTATGTCACAAATTATGTTTTTATTGACTATTGAAGTACTAACAAATTTTTAATAACATTGTATTTTAAAACATGTTAGCCCCTGAAGAGAACTAACTCAAAGAAAGCCATTCGTTTTTATCCAGATGGAACTATTACCTTGATATTGATAAAACTGAAATCCTTATGGTCATTACAAACTAAGCATAAAACAGAATATAAATTGACAATGAGTTGCGTGCAATTATTTTTGAAGAACTGCATTGTGAATACAATATTTTAAGATGGGCAAAGCCCAGGTAGAAAATAATACATTTTATTTTGTTCAAAAAATGGTTTTGATTCCATAATAAGCATGTAACAAACATTGCTAAATTATTATCTATATTTATTTTTTGGTTCGGAGACTTAATTTTGGAACTATCATATAACGTTTTAATTTTGAATTTATCGAAAAAAATTTCGCCAAAATTAATACTCTAATTGAAAAAAAAAAATCAGAAAATTAATAAGAATTGAATATTGTATATTTTCATAACGCGGTTTTCAAAAAACTTCTACAAACCTCCCCTATCTTGCCCAAGAGATAACGAATGTCCGTTAAAAGAATTTTTTTTTTTTTTTTATTTTTATCTTTACAAATTCCATATTGGCAGATTTCCCTTGAGGGAAATCAGCTATTGAGGTCGAACTCATAACGCGATTTTTGAAAAATTTCTTCGAGTGTCCATCGATCCTACGTAGTTGATGACGAAAATGAGGTTCGTTCAAAATAATAAACTTGTCTGTTACCTCTCTAGTGGTCGCATGTCTTATTTGAACGTATTCAAAGTCGTTATATAAGCGAATCATGTAAAACTAAAGGTAAAGTTAATGGCTGATATCGAACCACTTGGAGAGGGGGAGGGGTTAGAGTGGAGAATTTCGAAACTTCTAAAAATCTCAGTTATTATACGTCAGATAAAAAATTTTAAAGAATCAATCTTATTGAAAATAAATCGCACTAAAAATATTATTATATACATTTAGTCACTATTTAGATTTTTAACGGAAATATTTACATTTTTTATTTTTCAACCTTAAGTAAACCCCCATAGAAATGAAGAACATGCGGTGAGATGAGATCACAAGTTTGTTATACCAGACGTGGGAAATATGCTTAGATTACGCAGCCCCTGCGTACTTTTTAAATGTTGCATGTAGAATTAAATATCAAGTTCGTTAATGCCTGAAATCGGACTAATTTAGAGGGGCTGGGATAATTGAAAATTCTAGAGTTAGAGTTGGATGAAAAAAAGTCCGTCACGGAGGGGCTGCGTAAACTAAGCAGATTTCCCACGTGAAGGTTTACAATAGAGAAATTTCACGAGAGTCCATCAGTTAAGGAAACGGCCGAACTAGCTTTTGGCGGGAAAGTCCTCCGTCCGTTAGCCGCCCAGATTTAATAAAAATGCAAATATCTTGGTTAATATTCAAGATAGAGAATAAATGTATAGAACAATATTTATAGTAACTTTAATTTGCAATAAGATTGGTTATATACAATTTTTGGATCCAATGCATAATAACGGAGATATTTCGAATTTCGATAATCCCCCTCTAAACCCCCCTCCCTCTGTTCCGATTTCAGCCATTAACGAACTTGATCTGTCTTTTTACATAAAACGACTAAATATCGAGTTTGGTAACGATCAAACAAAAATTGCGACCACTAGAGCGGTAACAGACAGAATAAATATATTATTCTTACTACCCCCAAAACAGAGATCTTGCCAATCACCATCGAGGTGAGGCATAAACCAAATAAATAAAACATATTGTGCTATTGGTTCAATAGCATTCATTATTTTTGCGTTTGTGTTATTTCCGAGCATAAATAATAAATGTATATCAACTAACATTTTATTTATACCAACAATATTTTACATCAACTATTTTTTTTTTTGTCGTGAAATGAGATAATTAGAGGAAAAACAAATCATTGTGTTACATCATTTAGTGCCTGTAATTACTCGGTAATACCTATATTACTTCATTCCACAAATGGATAAGATCTGAATAATCCTCAAGAAATTTGACCAGTCAAGCTTGGAATTAATTTAAATTATATCAAAGGACTCTCTAAATAATACTTGAACCGTTTGTCTCTGGATTCTCACGTGCAATTTTTTAATATTGTGAAATCCAAAAGTCAATATTACAAAAGGGGAAGAGGGACTTTGGAGAGCACTCAATTTATTTTGACTTGAATCTCCAGAGTCCTTCAATTCCCTCCTTCAAGATGAAATGATTCGGACCTTTATTCTTTTTAAAGTATCTCTTAAAAATTCAATTTCGTTCTATTGAGATTTCCCCTTAAATTTGTAAAATACAACTGAGTGTACATTCTTTAAACCTTTAGCTCCCATCTTTATTTTGCCTCCCCTCTCGCATTTTGTATTTAAATTCACCCCTCCAAACCTTGAACGAGACAAAGAGGATAGCGCACTCGGAAGACAATAGTTGAAAAAAAAGTCACTCACGCAGGGGCTGCGTTAACAAAGCAGATTTCCCACGAGTGCCGCTTATTTGTATTTATCTCAAAAAGTATATGTTCAATAAAAAAAAAAAAATATTTGGTATTCATGCTTCAAATAATGTGCTTTATAATATAACATCTTATTATTTTTATGACATGAGTTGGAGGGTGTTTCCTGAAGGGCGAAAACTATAAAAGTCCGTCACGCAGGGGCTGCGTAAACTAAGCAGATTTCCCACGTGAAGTTATACAATAGAGAAATCTCCATAGGAGAGCCGAACAGTTACGGCAAAGGGCCGAACTAGCTTTTCGCGGGAAATTCAAAAATCCGTTATCGGCCCAAATTTCATAAAAATGCAAATATCTCGGTTAATATTCAAGATAGGGAATAAATGTATAAACAATATTTATAGTAAATTTAATTTGCAATAAGATTGATTCTGTACAATTTTTCGATCCGACGTATAGTAACGGAGATATTTCGAATTTTCGAAAATCCCCCCTCTAAACCCCCCCCCCTCCCACTGGTCCCACGATTTCAGCCATTAACGAACTTGATCTGCCATTTTACAAAAAACGGTTAAATATCGAGTTTCGTAACGATCAAACAAAAATTGCGACCTCTAGAGCGTTAACAGACAAATACTTATATATATAATTTTGAACGGGCCTCATTTTCGTCATCTCCTGGGTAGGATCAATGGACGTTTGAAGAAATTTTTCGAAACTCGCGTCATGAGTATGACCTCAATAGCTGATTTCCCTTAAGGGAAATCTGCTAATAAAAAAAAAAAACTTCATTGGTATAAACGAGGAATCGAGATAATAATGAAGAACGTGAAGAAAGATATTGGGTATTTATACTCTAATTATTAAAGACTGCTAAATTGGCATCTGGAGCTGTGGGAACGAAGGATTCTGCAGCTTTAACTGTCAGAACGAAAAATCTGGAAGAGACATCCTGTTAAACTGCTAATGCTCTACAATTGTTGCTATATACATTTTTTTGGTAACTCA
>CM032232.1:122390000-122590000 GCA_019009955.1 Riptortus pedestris
CACTGGAGCGATCCTTCAGTAATGTTGGACATTTGGGGAAAAAATAAAAGTTTTAATTTGGGATTTTGATTGTATTGTTAGTACCACATAAACCCTTTTCAATTGAGCAGATTGAATTTTAGCCATATAATTGCAATGGTTTGTACATAATGCCTGGTTATAATTGCTATGTTAAAAAAAGCCTTGGCTTATTAAATTCGTCGTGAACTCTTATTTCATTTTATAAATTATTGTTGCTTCCAGTACACATTAAGGGTATTATAACAAATCAAAAACTGGCACAAAAGGTTTTCAAAATTCCTCTAATTTGTTTTTTTTTTTTTTACATCGAGCTGAAAATAATTTTATTTAATTGAATTCGCAAATCGCTTTTATTTGCTTGAAAAAATACCATTTGGCATGCTTTTAGGAGTATATTGTCTTATTTACAACGTCGTCAGATCTTGCTTAAACTTGCCTATTCATTAAATATTTTACTTTTAGTGTTAACACTTTCGGTGCGGAAGACGTATTATACCTCCCGCGGACTTTGTAAAAAACATTTGAAATTTTAGAAATATTAGATATTCTTCCAGCTTACAAATTATTAAAATTAAATTAAATTAAATACATAGATTTTTTTTTTTAATTTTTATTCTAGATATATTTTTGTTTACAATTTTAGTATTGCGTTTGTGAACTTCTATTTATTAAAAAAATAAAAAGTCCGTCACGCAGGGGCTGCGTAAACTAAGCAGATTTCCCATGTGAAGTTTTACAATAGAGAAATCTGCATACTGGTATCACAACACCACCATGAGTAAATACAAACGGTAATGAGTAATCTTTCTGTTAATTTTAATAAATTCCCAACTGGAACGGCTTCTGAATTGTAAGAATAATTTATATTTTAATAACTCAAATTTTAATAGTTCAAGAACTAAAGAAGGAGAGGGGCGGACGGATGAACAGAACATATTTGCATAAATTTCACAAAGTAATGAAGGTAAGGTAAGGTTAGAAACGACAGGTAAGGTATCGTCTATTCATTGGAACTAACTCCCACATCGGCTTAAATCAGAATTACATATTTCCTACCTTCCCTTAATATGAAACCTATCACTGGTTACAATGTTAACACCATCTGCTTTAGGTTACCTCCTTTGTGTAATTCCTTTAAGCCCCCAGCTGATAGAATCTGAGCCTCCACCCCTCGATGCGATACATCAGCCCCCAAACAACCCCATTCCCCGCCTCCCACACTGCACGCCCTCTGGAGGATAAATAGTCCAACTCCCGCCTATTAGATCTGTCGCTTCGGTTCCTCCCACGAGGGGCTTAATCTTTCCTTTCTTCTTCCTCCAGGATTGATAAGTTGTTTTCAATGAAACAGACGGCTGATCAGAAGAAACGCCCCTCGCTCACATATGTACCGAGGGTACGGAAACCTTTCAATTATACATGTCAGAACTCTCACCATATCACAAAAAGTCCGTCACGCAGGGGCTACGTAAACTAAGCAGATTTCCCACGTGAAGTTATACAATAGAGAAATCTGCCTAATAACAACTGTAGTAGAAAGAAACCTCTAAACCTAAAACATTATTTAGGGCGTAATAACCCAGTAGTTTCTAGCCCCAAAAAACAGTTAACCTAACCTCTAAACCTATTCACGAGGGACGAATAGTTATAGAAACGCCCGCCAGAGCTCTCGGCGGAAAGTCCGAATATAGCCTACTGGTGACCACACGCAGAATACAAATGCAAATATCTCGGTTAATATTCAAGATACAGAATAAATGTATAGAACAATATTTATAGTAAATTAAATTTGCAATAAGATTTATTCTATACAATTTTTCGATTCGACGCATAATAACGGAGATATTTTGAATTTTCAAAAGTCCCCTCCTCTAAACCCCCTCTCCCACTGGTCCGATTTCAGCCATTAACGAACTTGATATTCTTTTTTACATAAAACGATTAAATTCCGAGTTTGGTAACGACCAAACAAAAATTGCGACCGCTAGAGCGTTAACAGACATATATATATATATATAATATATATATATATATATATATATATATATATATATATATATATATATATATATAATTTTGAACGGACCTCATTTTCGTCATCTCCTGGGTATGATCGATGGACATTTGAAGAAATTTTTCGAAACTCGCACCATGAGTACGACCTCAATAGCTGATTTCCCTTAAGGGAAATCTGCTAATATATCTATCTTGTCGACGAGAAATATTCTCAACTTTTCTTAAAAAAATAAACTGTTCTTTCATATTACACGTAAAGCAAAGAGCCCATTTCCTGTATTCTCACCGTTGCATTAAATTTGTAATGCTCAGAGCTAGGAAAACTGAGATAGAAAAAAAATATTCAAAAATCGCGTCATGAGTACGACCTCAATAGGTGATTTCCCTTAAGAGAAATCTGCTAATATTTATATCTTGTCGGCGAAAAATGTTCTCAACTTTTCCTAAAAAATTAAATTGTTCTTTCGTATTAAATGGAAAGGAAAGAACCCATATTCTGTATTCTCACAGGCTTGCAGGAGTACTAAATTTATAATTCTCAGAGCTGACTAGATAGAAATATTTTTCACCGCAAAGAAGAACAATTACTGAAATATTTCTTATATAGCGTATTAATTTTATTGAAAACTATTTACTATATCTAGAACTGTAATTTATAATGAAACAGAATAATTTTTATCTCAATCAATCAAATTTTAGTAGTCCAAGAATTTAAGAGGGCGTTGGGGGAAAAAGAACTTATTTGCACGTATATCGTATAATAAAGTTCTCATGAAAAAAATATTTGCACTTAATCTTCAAATTAAGTGGTTTATTTTATTGCAGAGCATTATTTATGTAATATGAGTAGAAGTGGCGGTTTGCTAAAGGCCGAAAACTAAAAAATGCAAATACCTCGGTTACTATTCAAAATTGAGAATAAATTTATTTAACAATATTTACAGCACATGTATTTTACAATATGATTGCTTCTAAACACTATTTCAATCTGACGTATATTAACGGAGATATTTTGAATTTTTGAAAGTCACCCCACTAAACCCCACTTCCAGGAGGACCAATTTCAGCCATTAATGAACTTGATCTTCAGTTTTACATAAACCCTTTAAATATCGAGTTTGTTAACGATCATACAAAAAATGCGATCGCTAGAGCGTTAACAGACATATATATATATAAACATATAGTTTTTAACGAATCTCATTTTCTCTGGAATATCCTGGATGGTCATTTTTAGCAGATTTCCCTTAAGGGAAATCAGCTATTGAGGTCGTACTCATGACGCGAGTTTCGAAAAATTTCTTCAATTGTCCATCGATCCTACCCAGGAGATGACGAAAATGAGGTCCGTTCAAAATTATATATATATATATATATATATATATATATATATATATATACATATATATATATATATATATATATATATATATATATATATATATAGATATATATATTTGTCTGTTAACGCTCTAGCGGTCGCAATTTTCATTTGATCGTTACCAAACTCGATATTTAAACGTTTTATGCAAAAATAAAGATCAAGTTAGTTAATGGCTGAAATCGGATCAGTGGGAGGGGGGGTTTAGAGGGGAGGATTTTCGAAAATTCGAAATATCTCCGTTACTATACGTCAGATCGAAAAAGTATATAGAACCAATCTTATTACAAATGTAATTTACTACAAATAATGTTATATACATTTATTCTGTATCTTGAATATTAACCGAGATATTTGCATTTTTCTGTTTCCAGCTTCTGAGATGAGATCGGCTAACTTCGGGCCTAGTCGTGAGTTTCCGCCAAGAGCTAGTTCGGGCCGTTCCCGTAATTGTTTGACTTTCTATTCTCAAATTTCTCTATTCTAAAACCACGTGGGAAATCTGCTTAGTTTACGCAGCCCCTGCGTGACGGACTTTTTCTTCATCTCGTGGGTATTATTGAAGAAATTTTACGAAAATCGCTGATTTCCCTTAAGCTAAAATGTAATCCAATAATGTGTAAGGTATGCTGGTTAGAGAGATGCAAATCAGGGAGAGGTGTATGGAAGAAAAAAAATACATTTGATGCGTGATGTAATTATTCGGAAGAGCCTTTGTTGTTGGTTAGCAGTTTCGTCCAATCCTTAGCTACCAAATACAAACCCACGACTAAGGATTGGTATGCCAGCGCTAGGTATTTCAGACATTAAGAAAGAATTATAAATTCATTGAGCACAAACAGCAACCAGTTGTAAACCAATACATACGTACACTATTGTTATGTAGTACCTTATTTAACAACAATTGATCCTTCTTGTAGTAAAAGTTTCATGCTAATTATATTCGTGAATAAAATATTACGTGTCATTAAGTTTAATAAATTATTGCTTTTCTACAAAAATAAATTATGGATATCTACTCTCATTGTAGAAGGGATCGATTCCAATTAACGCTTATTTGGCGTTGCTTGACGTTGTGTTAATTGGCGAAAATTCAAGGAATTCATGAACTCTGGAATGAATTATTAAAAGGTTTTTAAACAGGAGCTGCGCGTGCTTTTGCATTAGCTACATTATTCTAGGAAATATAATCTGAACATGTGGAGGATTCCGTGACCCTGCATTCGATACATTTGCATATGGGGGGGGGGATTACTGCGTTGTTATGAATGAGCTGGAGATAAATTTACTACTTTTTGCTAGCATTTATCAATTATCTTTTAGCTGATTTTACTGTTGGGATTTCAGTTATTACTGTTCTACGTATGATGCTATTATCGAAAAAACGTTTATGTTGATAAAAATTAATTCCGTTCAATGCGTTTGTGTGTGTGGGGGGGGAGGGGTAGATTTTAAATCATATGTTTTCATTACGCGTTGGATGAAGATATTTTATATAACGAATAACGTAAAAAAAAAAAAATAAAAAAAAAAAAAAAAAAAAAAAAAAAAAAAAAATCAGTTGGAAATATGTCAAAAATACTCAGACTCAGGATAGGTCACAAATACCTGACACATAGACACTTAATGACAAGGACTGCTAACCCTATATGCAACTACTGCAACAAACACCTTACGATAAAACACATACTGACAGACTGCATCCAACGAAAAAGCCTTCACATACCCCACGATATGACAGAACTATTAACTGACAGCAGCCAATATATTCCACAAATACTAACATATCTAAAATACATCAGCATTTACAAAAACATACAATACAAAATAGAATAGGTCTACAGCATACCTAAAAAGATTTAAAAGGGTTAACTTATATTATATTCTTTGGACAAAGCACGGATATGAGAAAGAATCAGATATTAAAGAAATATTTTTCCATAATATAAAAGTACAAAAAAAGGTAAGCACATGAAGGAGTAAATATATCATCCTAATAATGCAAATCACCATCGCTGTGGGGTACAAAATTAAATAAATAAAAATAAAAAAAATATAAATGTACTAGTATATAGGAATAACATAATTGTTTTATTAAAACCATTTTAAATTGTTGTCTTTATTACTAGTCTAATGTTTATTTATCTCTGTTTATCTAATGTTTATTTATGTTTGTTTATGTTTCATGTTTATTAATTATCTTTATTACAAGTATTTAATGATTATTTGTTGTAATTAATTTTTTGTTTGTTGTTTCAGTTATTAGTTGTTATTTGTCTATAATTTTGTTTTCATTTTACATTGTGAAACTTTGAGCCAAATCTCCAAGATGCGGGTGCTCCTGTATAAATAAGTAAATAATAAAAAATGTCAAAAATAATTGGTTGTAAAATGAGTTCGTAGAATTTTTTAGTGATGATTTCAGTTAAATCTTCGGATTCTTGTAAATATTTTTAATCAACAATACACGGCCCATTTTGATCAATTACATGTTGCACTCTTTCAGGCAATTTGTTTATTTCTTTCCGTTAAAGAATATTTCTAGCTATCTATTTTGCTCTGAGAGGTCCACAGACCTGTTTGTTTACAATTCCGACGCTCTTCGTTGGGAGGTTATTAAAATTGACTGAAAGATTTCTCATTACCGTTTGTATTTATTCAATTTATATTTCCAGTGGTCTTAAGTGTTACCAGTATAGATTTATGTATAGTAAAACTTCACCAGGGGAAATGTACTTAGCTTTCTGGTGTTTCGTCCTTATTATTTATCGTAGCGGCCTTCTTTCCAAAACTCTGGTACCTTTCCTTCCAAATTTCACTTTATGTACTTATACGTCATTGCTCTCTGTTACTGTTTCATTTATTTATTTATTAACGTCCACTTTTTGCAACTTAGGCTAATCGGGACGGGTTATCTACAGGTTACCACCCTTTTCTAGCCAGGGTGGGATTTTAGGACGTTATTTAATGAATTTCGTCACTAAATAATTTCCTTTGCCCAGGCAAGAATCGAACTCGCCACTCTAGGTTTACCATGTGAGATAGAGGTCAACGCTTTAACTCACATGGCTAACCTGAGCCCCTGTTACTGTTGTTTCAGTCAAGCACATTAACTATACAGTTGAGGGAGGGCCTTGAACTCCCTAAAATTGACAGGAATGACATAGGAAATCATGATTCCAACTCATGTTCCATTAATGTTTTCACTGTCTGATTAATTAAGTAGATCGTCTATTGAAAAAATATACCTTGAAAATCCGCTTAGTTTACACAGCCCCTGCTTGAAGGATTTTTTTTTCTAGCATCAACGTCCGCTTCTGTAAAATGTTGTCCCTTCTAATAAACCAGAGGAATTCTCCGCAGAGCTCGGAGTTCTTTTCATATTTGCCCCCGCGTCTAGCCCCACAAACAAAGTCTGGCGAAAACCCCCGTAGTTGGAGAGGGGAGGATTTGGCAAGTGTCCAAGTGTTGTGCCGTGATCCCGACAAGTAGTAACAAGCCTACTAACGGAGGGGGGACAACCCCCCACCCCTTGACACCCCCTAAGAACGTGCTTGCAGACAACGCCTCCAGGGTCGCTAAATTCCCCAACCTCTTTGTATTCAGCCCCGCTGTACACACTTAGTCTCGCCGCCGGTCCTAACTTACAGGGTCTCAGGTGTTGGGCCTCTCGCTCTCTCTCCCCGAACCACTAACACTAAACATCATGTTCGGACGAGCCCAGTTTAAAATTACAATTCATACTTACGTTCTTCCTCGTGCCGAGCGCAATGCTCGTCCTTTTCTTCGGAATATTAAAAAGTCCTTAAGGACCTCACGAAGTTTAGTAATGCGGAGAACTTTAAACTTTCGCAATTTTTTTTTTCTTTCCTCCTTCTTTTGAAAGGGGTGGAGGACTCGAGCCATTTTTCCCGTAGCCTTGGGGTTGTAAAGTGGTGTAAACGAGACATATTTTATGGTGAAAACTTTCTTACTTAATAAGGGCCCAGATTGAAGTTATTCTATAATCAGTTTATTTTGTATACTTCCACTCCCCCTGCATTTATAAATTCCTCCTCTTTAAGGGGAGGGTAATTTACGATTAAATCTAATTTCAAATGGACATTTCACACCATTAAAAAAGTACAGTTATCTGGTGGGTTTTTTTTTACAATAGCATGCAGACAGACCACAAATTTTCTGACAATAGTAAGATACTTCTAAATTACTACTGTACAATTGAAGATTTTACGTTGACTAAATTATTTTAATAACTTGTGAGAAACAATTTGTGCACACTTTTATGAACAAATGGTTTTCATTCCATTTTATTTTATAAATGTCATAATCAGAGCTCAAAAAGATGCCTGCGATGTTAATGAAAGGAACATTCAAACTGTTTTTCGTAGAGAAGGTTCTAATTTGGATACAATACACAGGATTGTTTGTAGTTCTAGGTAAATTTTTTTTTTTTTTTTTTAAAAAAAAAAGGATCTTCTGTATCTCCAAGAGTGGGCGAACAATTTTAAGCTGATTTGTTTCCGGTACTCCGAACTACCTCATCCCCTACCAGATTATGTTGTTTGACGAAGGGAAAGAAAAAGCTAAGAGCCAAAAGCCTCTTAGATATCGGGGGCTTATCGGATTAAGCTGGAAAAATAATTACAAAGAGCTAAATCTCAAAATGTTTTTTCGGAAATTCGATCTTTGGAATAGCCCTGGAATGAAAGTTGAAAACGGGGACGGACATTGCAACAGCTTCGGGAGAACCACTCATTTTCAGAATATTTCCTTAGATATCTTTGGGATCAACCATGTGGTCAGATAAATATTCTTACTTTGTTACCCCTAGTTTAGATGTTAAAATAGAAATGGTTTCGTATGAGATAAAACGATTGGTTTAACTAAGCACTAAACCATCCTGTCATATGCAAATAAAACAAGTGTACAGAGTGCCGAAAGTTGGAAAAGAGAATTCCGAAATTCATGAATTTAAGCAACGTTTAAGAAATGAAAAATACTCATATTTATTTTCTGATGTTGGGGAGGGTGATGAACCCTTTTCCCATCATCAGAGCATCTCAACTCAACTTTGGAGTGCATCGGCAGAGTTGAGCCGCGTAGTATCACACTTGGCACGTCTCTGATGATGGGAATGTAAATTCCTGAAAGTGCAAAGCGTTTTTAAAAATAACTTTTGAAGAGCCACAAAACTGTGTCCTGAATACTCTAAATGGAAAATACATTTGAACACAATTTGTCTACCCATTTTTCCGTTAATACAAAAATTACCGAAGATATTCACCAACATAATCCTTATGACTTCAAATAACTCTCCATTCCTGTACAGGGGTAATAAATTATAAAATAGCCCAGGTCAACAATATGCGTATCCTTGATGAACACATCAAAATTTCTCAATTATATAGAGACATTTTCATGGAACACGTTTAAATTCAATTACGTGACCAGAAGTAGGATGTCAAACTTCGAACTTATAAACATAAATTAAATAAATTAAAACGCCATAATTGTTATTCTAAACAAAATGTGTTCAATACAAATTTGAATAAAACCAATATTGAAGTCGAAATTGTCCTTTCCTGTTCGAAATTTCGGATTCTCGTGTTGCGTAAGTTGTATCTAGCGATAATAACCAAAGAAATGTATACGTCCATTGACGTCTTCAGAGTCGCTTATGAAGAAATAATTGATAAACGGACAAGCACACAAGATTTTTATTTTGATGTCATTTTTCTTTGAGTGGTATGAACCTTGGAAAAATGGGCCATACGGGTAAAGGCATGTTGCACATCTACTGGCACCCTTCTGGAGTTAACTCAAACTTAGAGTCTTCGAGTCTTTTCCCTATTAAGAAATTTACTTAAATAAATATTTTAAGAACAAATTATCCAAGTCCATTTTTTTTAAATAATAGAGATGGATGGTGGAAGGTAGTCATCATGATGGAATCGGTGCCCCGCCCAATAAATATCTCTATAAATAAAAAACTAGAATTTGTCTGATATACTATTTAACCCTCCGTCGGGGGCGTGATCTCTCAGATACACAGTTTCTAGAAAAATATTTGCCACGCCTGCTAGCATAGAGTGGTGTTGTAGTGCTTCGAGTTATGTGTTTTAGAGAACTCCCCCTCAAGGTATGTTGAGTCACTGTGTTTAACGGAGTCGTCAGTTTCACCTGTCATTAAATTGTATCTCCTAGATACCACGCGCCCGATCTCGTAAGTTTTTTTTTAAATCTGTATTTCATAAATATGTACATCAATTAAGTTTCTCTTTATTAAATGGAATCATATAAACCTATTATTCTATTATTTTGCTCAAACATGTGCTTTCAAAAGAACTTGTACGAGGATATATTGCACGACGCAGTGACAATAGTAGACGTTTACCAACCGAACTAAGGACGAAACTTGAAGACTACAGAGACTCATAAGAATACACTACCTCATTGGATCTTACATTGAACTTAAAAACAGAACAGCATAAAAAAGGCCTCCGCTACAACGAACTAAAGAAAATGATGTGAACCAAGAAAAACTGAAAATAAATGTAGGTGTGCTAATTACTGTTGTGAGATTTGCAAAAACAAAATTTGTTAACAACATAGTTCCATGCTTTGTCCTAATTGTAATGCAGCTCTGCAAAAGAAATAACAATTAAACTGGTATTTTTAAAATTTGTTGATGATTTTCATCAAGTCTTATCTTAAAGTGATTTCATGCTACTTATTTTTGATTGTAGTTATATTTAGAAAAAATTTTTTTATTTTGTTCACAAATTGAAATGAAATATGTATAATTGAGGCATGTGCGTTTAAACAATTCCTTTTGATATTTGTGTTTTTTAATTACATTTTAAAAGTTATCCGTTTCTTTATATTATAATACTTGTCAATTTTAAAAATTATTTACTTATTTTAAACAAATACTTCCTCATTTATGGTTTCTAATCACATGCTGATCATTTTAAAGCAAAATATAGATTAAAAAACTGTATTTCCGTAAAAACGGTTGAGGATGACCTGTGAGATACATGCGCCAGATGGCAGAATATTCTTGACACGCCCGACCGAGGGTTAAATTCGGTGAGGGGGAGTCAATAATTTTCCACGTTTCAGACCATTCAAAGAATTATGACATCAAAATTAAAAATCTTGTCTGCCTGTCGGTCCGTTGATCACTCAGTTGCTCAAAGTCGGCTGTAAGGACTTGAGCGGAATTTTATGTTTGTTTCATGTCTATCCCAAGGTTCATTAATAGGCTTCATTAATAATGGTTTTGTCCCCAAAAAAATGTAAAGAACAAAGAAGTATTAGAAGAATGACAAGAATGTTGCCAGCATTTTATTTGGCCTTTGGATGCGTCTTAGATTAAGTGAGTTAAAAAATAACAAATAATGAAACAATTTAATCAGAGGAAAATAGAGTTGGAATAAAATAATATCACAGAGATGTTATAAGTTGCAAAGGGCAAATAATTTTCACTACTTCATAATCCTATTTGTTCTAAGAAGACAATCACCCTCCATTTATACTCCTCAGACCTAAATTGGTTGCTATCTTTAAGAAGAGAAATACTGTTTGCTTCTAGACGATTGAAAGTTTTAAGTGCATTACTATTTCTAGTCTACTCCTGTTAAGTTCCTTCCACAGACAGCGGTCAAATATAAAGTTTCGCGTTTAAGGACTTTTCAAACTGAGTATCTCTAATCCAGACGATTTTTACAACTTTCGAAACAAACCTTGCACCATCTATTGGAATTGAAATATCTGAAGTAAGTACAAACAGGACGTTGTTAAGTTAAGGGGGTACGAAATAAAAGTCCAATTACTTAATACTTGAGGATACAGGAACATAAATATATAATATTAACCAGAAGAAGAATGTGTTTCAGCCTGTGAAATTGAAAATATTTAAAAAGACAGTCCATGAAGGAATATGCCTAGCCACTCAACCAACCTCCAGTGCGTTCCTTAATGGACAGACTAAGTATTACGAATGTGCCCACTCTGCCGAAAAGTTACAAAAAGTTTTAATAACGGAGGTACTTACTGTCAACAATACTGTCAATCAACGAATACAATCATAATTTTTATACGAAAGCTTTGAATAAAGTTTTTCTTAATGAACACTGAAAATCTACCAGGCACTGGAGAGTTAACAGATACAAAAGAGAAACTTGCTAGAAAAAATAGCACTGTTGAACAATATTTAGTCTTACATTGGTTTTTATTAGCACAACATCCAAAACACCAGAAACAACTAATGATTATACCACTTTTTTAAATGTCTTTAGTTTCTCAAGGAATGTATCGAGACCCTTACATCTGTTTCTTAATAATTCCTTGTATAATTTCCTTAAATACATGCCATAAAACCATTGTAGATATCAAATAAAAAATTGTAACATGATGGCATAGTGATTTCAGTAATTTCTTGAAACTATTCGTGCTTTCCTATACCTTTTGGCTAAATTTTAGTGGTTGCTTATTTATGTTATTATAAAAGGTAAAATTTATAACTTGGTGAAAGGTTAAATCATTGATAAAAATTGTTTTATTTTTAACAAGCTATCGGACTTACGAATCCTTCTTACTCTATTGGATTTCGGAAAAAGTCTAAAAACTTTTTCTACTATTAGTACATCAAAACTTCTAAACTAAGAAGAAATTAATAGAAACGTATTGGAAAGAAAATTGTACATATTTAAAATTAAAAAAAAAAAACTAAAAATACAGCAGGAGAATAAGGAACGTATGATTATCAAACAGCATTGGTGGGAATGTGGTCATTTATCACCAATAGGTAATCTAAAAAAATGTTGAGACCTGAAGAGTTTTTTATTACCTTAAATACTTTTGTTGGTCTCACTAAGGATAAGGTGCAATTATTTTCATTATAATAAGTTTGATTAGATTCGTGTGTGTTAAAGCTATGGGCTACTATGTTATGCTCCAACCAGGCATGGCATTCTAAATTTTATTTATCCCTGCGTTAACCAGTCTTTGAGGTTGGTCACTCAGCATTTTGAGGCAATTGATTAGCCATATGAATAAAGAATTAGATATATTTTGTCTGTAAAGCCACCAAAATACGACAACGAATGAATAAAGCTTTTATTTTTTTTAAATTATTACAATATGTCTTTTTCGCAAAGCAATGTTCATCTATATATATATATATATATATATATATATGTATATATATATATATATATATAAAATTGTAACCTCTGTCTGTATATTGATTTTTCTCTCGAAATTTCACGATAACTTTTCGTTTCACATGTCATAGGAACCATAACTGCATTTTGTTTCTTTCTTGTATGTTTGTTTCTTACCTTTTCACGCATTAACGGCTGAACCGAATTTTATGAAACTTGGTATGTATATTACTACTAACCCAACTTAGACTTTAGGCTATATTAATATCCTCTGAGATGAACAGGAGTGGGGGTTATAAGGGAAGCTATAAATTGAAAATAGCAATATTTCATTTCCTATTGTTTTTTTCGGCAAATATGAACATACCATAAGTGGTTTATTTTTTTATTTAGAGTAACTATTGTTATATACACTTTTTTCGTATACCGAATTATAAACGAGATATACGCGAAAACCTATAGCGGAAGTGAACAATTTTATTTGGGACAAAAGACCCAACCGAAATAAATAAAACTCGGTATATGTATTAGCACTAACGCTTTCATTATAATAGCCCATACCAACATTTCTAGGGACGGGCAGGAGTGGGGGTTATAAGGGAAGCCAGAAATTAAAAATAGCGGTATTTCGTTTTCTATTCGTTTTTCGGCAAATGCACATAACAGAAGTTGTTTACTTTGTTATTTAGATTAACTTTTTTTTATATATACATTTCTCCAGGAACAATGAGTGGAGCAAGTAATTTGCGTAGAAATATTGATGTGCTCAACCATTCATTCCAATTTATACTATGAGGTACCTCACCTTGAAAAATTAATTCAAATCTATGTTAATATTTTGTCCTTAATAACTGAAATCTATGCATAATGCACCAGAGATGGGAAATATGACAATTTGGAGGACAGTGAAGTCTTACTTAAAAAATTAATTTTATTATTAACAAATGCCAACAACGGGTATTAACCCTAAACACTGGGACGGGTAAATGTCAAAATATTGTGCAAAGTAAAGCCTTGCCAAAAAAATACCATCACCATTCAGCCTCAAATCAATTCTCGGGCAAAGCCGGGTATCTGAGCTAGTGTATGTATAAATCAAGTGAAAAGTGATAAGAATCTGGTATAATTAATTTCAATTCCTGTGGCGAATTATTTTTAATATGTTTCGTTTTTAGTTATTTCGTTTTACTTACTTAATTACTTAGTTCTCATATATATTTTTCATCCGCAAGTAATTTCTGCACAAGAGGTTGGTTCGTCCAAAGAGAGCGGGCACAGATAGGAGGGGAACTATATAAGTTGGAAGGCGTCTAATCGACCCCAAAGTCTGAGTGCCTCCTCAGACAAACAGCTACAACCAAATTAAATGTTTTTATTCATTCCCAACAATAAATTATTATAGCCACTAATCAGGACATTCGGATTCTGCTTTTAACCAACATCCTCTATGTTTACTGTTTTTCTGCCACAAACCCAACAAACAGACTTTATTTAGCTTTATGCAAACACAAAAGAAGAGTTGCAAGGAGCCAGAATAAATAATATGTTTCCGACAAATTACGATTGTATACAACAAAAGAATATACAATTATATGATAATACAAATTCCACTGTGTTTTATTGTGAAGTAAGTGTGTATCTATTCTTTGAGGTTAATAGTAACAAAGACGAAGGTTTCAAGAACATGTGATCACTTTTATGGAACATATTTATTTAACAATCATTATAAAGCTACTTGACATGCCAATAAAATTACTCACTAACTACAAATACTTTAGAACTGAAACATCATTTAAAACCCCCCCTACATGTTTCGGTGCCTAGATATCAACTCTTCAGTGGCATTCCTATTTGTTAAGTATTCGAAACGACCGTGCTCGCCTAGTGTGGAACCTTCGTTTCAACAAGTATTAAAATCCGTCACGCAGGGGCTGCGTTATCTAAACAGATTTCCCACGTCCGTCACGTATTTGTATTTATCTCAAGAGTAAAGCTTCAATCTGAACAATATTTGGTGTCTACGCTTCAAATAAAGTGATCCATAATATAGATTAGATAGATAGATTTTATTGGCTAATATATACATAATTTAGTCTGAGTCAGGCGCATTTAGCGTTAGTAATCTCACTAATAATATACAAAAATATTATGAATATATATATATATATATATATATATATATATATATATATATGTATATTGTTACGTTTTTATTAACAATATATATAAGAACTAGTGGCATAATATTAACATACTATATACAATAAAATAATACATTTTATATTTTTTTTATTAATTGTTTTCAGGTACTTAAACTTCTAAAATTCTTTATAATTTAATCTGATTAGTACTATTCAACATATATCAATCAGGTTTATTGTTAGCCGTTATTATAATTCAAAGTAGTAGGTGATAGTTGGGTTTCGGCTAATAATGTCTTCTAAATTCTTCTTTTAGAGGATTTTTTATTTGCTGACAGTTTCGGGCAACCGTTGGTTCCCTTCTTCAGAGCAGTTTTGTTATGGGGAAAGAGCAGAAAGCACGAACTGCCAACGGTGGAGACTACATTATGAATCTTCATTGACGCGTTAATTGACTTCTTTGGACATTTCTAAATTAAGGTGTTTAATTATGAAGATAATGGTATAAACTATGTCGTTGCCTAGGTGCAAACTGCTGAAAGGAATAAGTAAATCATGTTTAGTTTATGAATGCCCTCAATATGAAGAATATTTTCCAGGGACATTAAGTCATCACTTGTGGCTGTATAAATAATGAAGTTTATCATTATTATTATTATTATTTATTAAAGTCCCCTTTTTGCAACTCAGACTATATAACCTTCATAAAGTTGTAAATAAAAAACATTAAACTCATAAAGTCATGACTAGTGGCTACTTCGTTACTCTCAATGATAGCTGTATTCCGAGCATTGCAATAATAAATGTTTTAATCCGTCTGATATAAATTCCTGGCTGCATTCAACAATTTCTCCGGATTTTATTACTTTCATTTTTTTATTCTGATAGAGATTCAAGTAATCGTTATTTGAAATTCTAAGTTGACTTACTAATCTTACTTTCTTCATATTCACTTTGAATTTAAGATACTCTTCGGGTTGGGTATAATGACAGACAGTTCTATAAAAGGGATTGTATGATGTACTATATACTCTATTGATGTTGGTGGATAATATGTGACTTGTTGCTTGTTCCAGAACTTTGTTTTTATTTGATAGGAAATTTGTTTCACACGAGATATCGGTAAAATACTCTTGCACATTATTTAAATTTGTTATTGCTTTTACTTATGAGACCCAATTATAGTTTGTATCATGATTACTGGCATCCAGTGCTATTAATCTACTGAAACACTTTCTTGCTATTCTATTTTCAGAGAGTTACAATATTTTTATACAGAAATTAAGGATTTTTTCAACACCTGAACTGTTATGTGGCTCCGCCGAGTTTCCAGTCTAACCATATATGCATGTTCATTTCGGCCTCCATAATATAAAAACTTATTATTAATATCTCATGAGTAGGAGTGGGAGTTTACTAATGGCCAAAACTGAAAAATGCAAATATCACGGTTAATAATCAAGATAGTGCACAAACGTACTTAACAACATTTATAGAACATTATATTTTCAGTAAGATGGGTTCCAAGCAGTTTTTCGATCCATAAATTATAGTGCCTTATTACTTTCAAGTTTTGTTATTGTACGTTATAAAAACCCGTACATTAAAGTTGTGACCCCGACGCCGGACATTAAAGATGGAAAACATCAGCAAAGACGTAAATTCTACGGAACTGGAGGAAGTAGGCGCTTGCGGATTTGGACCTAACTTCCGGATCCCAAGCTTTTGGAAGGCAGATCCAGAGCTTTGGTTTTGCCAGGCTGAAGCAGTCTTCGCAACCTCCAAGGTAACTAGCTCTAGGATTAAATTCCAGTTAGTTACTGCCAACCTAGACTTCGAAATTCTAAAAGAGGTGCCCGATATAGTTAAAAATCCCCCGGCTGACCCATATGAAGCCCTTAAAAACCGGCTTCTCCACACATTCATGGAATCCGAAGACTTACGGATCCGGCGACTTCTCGAAGAGAAACGTCTATCTGAAGGAGAACGGCATCCCAAATCCTCAACGAACTGAAACGACTAGCTGGCGCCGCTATACCCCTAAACCTCTTACGTCATGTATGGTTGAGGGCACTTCCCGACCGTATACAGGCCATGCTAGCCGTTACCAACGAGGCCTCAGTCGATAAACTGGCTGAGATTGCAGATCGTATCGCTGGAGTATATGAGCCCATCATCCTCGAAGTACGCGCACAGACACACAACCCTCACAGACACAACCTACCCAGCTATCACAGCTCGAAGAGATGGTCAGGAAGCTCACCCTGGAAGTCACAGATCTCAAGAGCGAGATAGCACGCATAGGGCGAAAGGACCCTTCACATTCACACTCACGTCGACGTAGCCGTTCAAGCAGCAGGAGTGGAAAATTTTGTTATTACCACGAGACCTTCCGAAAAAAAAGCACAGAAATGCAGACAGCCCTGTGAATGGAAGAACAACATTCCGGCTCAGGAAAACTGTTAGCAGCGGCCGAGATTGCGTGTCCGTCGCTGACACTCACCAACGCCGATTATTTGTGAAGGAGAAAGAATCGGGAGAGAGATATTTAGTGGACACAGGTGCATGTATACTGTGTTCCTAGCCAGGTCGCGGGATCGGAGACATCCAACCAACTTCCCTTTGTACGCTGCCAATGGTACAACGATCAAGACGTATGGGGAAGTCTGGAAGACACTTAATATCGGACTCCAACGACCACTCCCCTGGACCTTCATCTTGGCAGACATCAGTAGCCCCATCATCGGCGCCGACTTTCTCTTCCACCACCACATAATCGTCGATCTCAGAGGTCGTCAGCTCCTAGACGCGAAAACGGGGCTCACAACAAACGGGACCATTGCACACTCCAAAATACCCACGGTATATTCAGTCCCCGCTAGTGAGTGGTATTACGATCTACTACGCAAATACCCATCCATCACACGCCCGTCAACCGTCCTGCAGAAACCAAAGCATAACATCCAGCACTTCATCGAGACGAAAGGACCACCCGTCACAGCAAAAGCTCGACGCCTCCCACCTGAACGTTACAGGGCTGCAAGGGAGGAATTCCTCAAAATGGTGGACGATGACATCTGCAGGCCGTCTAACAGCCCCTACTCAAGTCCGTTACATATAGTGGTAAAGAAAGATGGCAAAATTCGTTTTTGTGGGGACTACCGCCGACTAAACGAACAGACTGTTCCCGAAAGATACGGCGTTCCAAACATACTGACTCTCAACACCAACCTTACCGGAAAGACCTACTTCAGTAAGATTGACCTGAAGAGGGCGTACTACCAGTTACCTGTAGCAGAAGAAGACATTAAGGAGACCGCAGTAATCACACCCTTCGGTCTCTTCGAGTTCCTGGTAATGTGCTTCGGCCTTTGTAATGCTGCCCAGACGTTCCAGCGCCTCATGGATAGTATTTTGGCACTACCCTATGTCTTCGTGTACCTAGACGACATACTCGTACCATCCAGTACCAAGGACGAACATCATACACACTTAGACAACGTCTTCCGAATACTGAGCGAGCATGGTCTAACAATAAACCCCACCAAGTGCGAGTTTGGCAAGACCGAGATCGAATTCTTGGGCTTCCTCGTGAATGCCCAAGGTATCATGCCACTGCCAGCAAAGTTTAACCAGATCATGGAGTTTCCTCGACCCAGCAATAAGGGACAACTTCGGCGTTTCTTGGGAATGCTGAATTTTTATAGGCGATTCATACCAAACGCAGCCGAACACCAGCATACCCTACACTCGTTAGTAGGCAACTGCAAGAAGAGCGATGCAACAGCACTGGAATAGTCCAAGGAAGCAGACGCTGCATTTCGCCTATTTCAGCAAGACATCAAGTCGGCCCACACTTTGTCGCATCCATCCGACGATGCCGAACTCTTATTGGCATGTGATGCGTCAAACACAGCCATCGGGGCTGTTCTTCAGCAACGTCAAGGATCAGGTTGGAAACCTCTTGGATTTTTCTCCAAGACTCTGACGAAAGCAGAACAAGGTTACTCCACTTACGACAGGGAGCTGGTCGCCGTACACCGAGCAATACGTCACTTCAGGCCCTCGATCGAAGGACGTAACTTCACCATACTCACCGACCACATGCCGCTGATCCACATGTTCCGACAACGCGCTGACAAAGCCACGCCTATGAGGATCCGATTGGTGAACTTCATCAGTCAGTTTACAACTGATATCCGACATGTAGCTGGAAATGACAATGTGGTCGCAGACACACTCTCGAGGTTGGAGGAGATAACGCTTCCCGATGACAATGAAAAAATTGCAGAGCTACAAGAGACGGACTCTGACATAAACGAGCTCCTTAAGAACCCTGCCCTCTCGCTTAAGTGGATGAAAGTTCCACATGCTACGAGGCCCCTGCTCTGCGAAACAAGCACTTCACGAATGCGTCCGTACCTGCCTGCATCATTGAGAGAATCGATTTTTACTCATATCCACAACCTCAGCCACCCGGGTATACGCGGGTCAAGGAGACTCATTGCCCAACGATTCTTCTGGCCAAACATGAATGTAGACATTGCCACCTGGGCACTTGCTTGTGTCGCTTGTCAGGGGAGTAAGGTACATCGCCACACTGTCACGCTCCCGGGAACCTTTGCCACAAGTGCTCGCTTCGAGCACGTCCACATAGACATCATTTTACCACTCCCAACATCGGACGGCAAACGTTATTGCCTTACTATGGCAGATAGGTTTACCCGGTGGCCCGAAGCAGAGCCAATTGAAGATATCAGTGCAGACACGATATCCAGAGCCCTACACAGGACTTGGATCTGTCGCTATGGCGTCCCAACTAGAATAACAACGGACCAAGGGCGGCAGTTCGAGAGTCAAATATTCTGCAAGCTCACACACATTCTCGGGATCAAACGTACTAGGACAACTCCTTACCATCCACAAAGTAACGGCTGTATTGAACGGTGGCACAGGACACTCAAAGCAGCTCTCACAGCTCACCTCATCGGCTCATCGAGATGGACTGACCTGCTGCCCACAGTACTTCTTGGTCTAAGAGCAGCAGTGCGCGATGATAACACCAGTAGTGCAGCAGAACTGGTATTCGGGCAGCCCCTACGGTTGCCTGGTGAGTTGCTCGCAAGCCACCAACGACCTGAGGACCCCGAGGAGTTCCTGCGGAGGTTGAGGGACCACATGAAGGACCTTCGACCAGCACCTCACCGTCCCAGCAGCAGCCAAACCTTTGTTCCTAAGGACCTCAGGAACTGCACTCATGTGTTCCTACGAGATGATGCAGTTCGCCAACCCCTAACACCACCATACTCAGGACCTCATCTGGTACTGGACCGACAGCCGAAGACATTCAAGATCCAACTTCCTACGGGACCAAGAACCGTCTCACTCGACCGTCTGAAGCCAGCCTACATCATCCAGGACTCATCGCAACAAACCTCATCCAACCCCTCAGCACAGCAGACCTCTGCGAATCCCCAGACAACACTGCACCCTTCCAACCAGTCTTCAGCCAATGACACAGCCACACAAGCGGAACAACCTCACCGGACTCGTCGAGGAAGACCCATTAGACTTCCTGCCCGCTTCCATGACTCTGTCATTGGGGGGAGGTGATGTAGCAACCCTTAACCTAACCCCTACTAGCTGCCACGTGGTCTCAGTGACAGTGTTGCCAGGAACTATTTAACCTAAAACAATTAATCTAATTTTAAGGTGGCTACACTGCGAGCAATCTCATAATATCCTGTCAGTTAGTGTGTAAAATTGACCGCTTACTCTCGCAGTTGTGTTTGTTGTGTTTTTGTGAACTCTGCTCCGAACCATTTTGTTGTTATCTATCCAAAGACCGATTGTTATTATTTATTGCATTTTGTGTTCTTCAATCTTTTATTTTTCGACCAGTTGTTTGTTTTTTTATAAATTATAGTGCCTTATTACTTTCAAGTTTTGTTATTGTACGTTATAAAAACCCGTACATTAAAGATTAAAGTATAATGGATACTCAAATGAATTTCGTTTTAATTGTGTTCTTTAGTATACTGTAAATTTGAAGCTCAGGTTGCCAAGTGAGTTTAGGCGTTGGTCATAATAAACGTGGTAAATCTAGAGCCATGTGTTCGACTCCCGTGTTGGCAATAGGGATTTATTAAGTGACTAACTTACTAGATAAAATATTAGTCCATGCCTGATTAGAGAATGTTGAGAATATCTTCAGGACACAAAGTTAATATTAATAAAAGTACACCAACGTAAATTTTGGTTAAATTAAATTTTAAACAATAAGTTCATTATTCATGCTTAGCTTAATTATTAATCTTAAGTCACACTTTTGGTTTGTAAACTATGAAAATCTGGCCCAATCCCTTGGAGAATTTATGTCTAATGAAGAAAAAATATTAAAGAAAGATAAAACTTTTAGAGCGTTTACCTTGGCTAAGATATTTGAGTTTTCCTTCCATATTTAAACATTTTTCGAAGAATCCATCTAGCGTATTAAAACATTCTTCAGACAGGGTTCATAAAATTAATTTTAAAATTAGAAATATTAATGTAAATATTTATAGACTTTCATTTCCCAAAAGAAAAAACTTTTTTATAACATCCATGGTGAAAAAAAAGCTTGCTTTAACTCTTCATAAAGAGTTAATTTTTCAAGGACAGCCTCATCTTCTGTTAAAATAATAACAATCAAGGTAAAGAAAAATATCATCAATAATTTTACTAAAATAACACATAGTTGTGACAAGTAAAACAGTTTTGAGAATTGAAGCAACTGGAGATGTGTTGACTTTTTTTTTTTAAAATCATTGAGATTCTAGTTACAATACTCTTTTTCTTCAGAATATTCCAGTTATGTGGTGACGTACTAATGTTTTTTGATTGAATGAAACTATATTTATTAATGAGAAAAGATAGATATACTTTGTCCAGCTAATTCGAGCCAGCGGAAACTCATTCTGAGCCACTTCTCTTCCTTATTTGCTTTGGCGTAAAAGAGAAGCGAGCTCAAGATAGCCTGAAATGGATTTTTTCTGCTTCATTTATTACCAGATTTCCTTTTTGGGGATGATGACGCAATTTTCGAAAACTTTTCTCAAATGACCATCGATCCTACCAAGGAAATGAAAGAAATGAGGACCTTCAAAATAATATATATATATATATATATAATTGTCTGTTACCGCTCTAGTGGTCACAATTCTTATTTGATCGTATCGAAACTCCATATATAGGCGTTTGGAGCTCGTTAATGGCTGAAATTGAACCAGTGAGACGGGAGGGGGGAAGTGTTCAGAAAGAAAACTTTCGAAAATTCGAAATATCTCCATTATTTTCCGTTGTATCGAAAAAATTTGTTTTGTCATATACATAATATTATCTATCATGAATATTAACCGAGATATTTGGATTTTTTAGTTTTCGTGCTAAGTAAATCGCCATTCCTATTTATGTCGTATTAACAATAAGCTATTAATCATGAATCACTTTGTTCTAAACTTAAATACCATATATCGTTTTCAACATACCTATATTATGCGAAATACATGCAAATTCGGTATGCGATGACTTGAGATTTTATGTATACTATACCTCTTCCTTAAATCATATCTCTTTTCGAAAGACATTTTCAAGTTTCATTTGGTTCCTCAGTCTCATCCTTATTCCCCCAGCTGGCAGGAGTACCACAGGGGGGCATCCTAAATCCTTTCTTATTCCTTACCTATACTGCCGACACATCCCGAAACTTACGTTCTTACGTATGCAGATGATACTGCATTCTTAACGTCCAATTCAGAACCAAATATTGCATCCGCATCTTTACAAGAACACCTAGCTCTGCTTGAATCCAGGCTGACTCAATGGAGGATCAAAGTCAACAGCAGATAATCAAGCCATGTAACATTTACCCTACGACGTTCCTTTTGCCCTCCAGTTACACACAGTAGCGCACTAATTCCTCAAAAATCACACATTAGGTATCTAGGACTCATATTAGACGAGCGACTAACTTGGAAACCCCACATCACATTAAAAAGACAAGAAGTGAATCGACGGTACAGACGTCTACTAAGACTACTTGACAACAGATCGAAACTATCACTACGCAACAAACGACTGATTTATACGACAGTACTCAGACCAATGTGGACATACGGACTTGAACTTTGGGGTTCCACTAAACTTACAAATTCCTACAAAATCCAAACCCTCCAATCCAGAGTTCTCCGCAAAATTACAGATTCTCAATTTTACGTATGCAAATTTAACTCTCCATAACGACCTCAACATGCCATTTGTCCAGACCCTCGCCAAATCCCGATATCAAAAATTCCACTCTCTCCTTCCCACACGTCCTAATCCTTTAGTCGAATAACTTACATCTACCCATATTCCAGAACCCCAAGGCGACGTCTGAAGTGTAAGTGGCCAAGAGATCTACTCGTGTAGTGTACCGTTTAACTCCATAATACGACCCAATGTTCCCTCCATTGTGGGTATTGTCAATGGACAACTCCCCACCTCAAGACAATATTCAAGACTTTCTTAGTATTTGCTTGTAATATTTAAATATGTTGTTGCAAAAAAACGAATAAATATTAAAAAATTCCGTCACGCAAGAGCTGCGTGAACTAAGCAGATTTCCCACGTCAAGTTTTACAGTAGAGAAATTTCACGAGAGCCGAGCAGTTAAGGAAACAGCCAAACTAGCATTTGGCGGGAAAGTCACGCGTCCGATAGCCACCCAGATTTAATAAAAATGCAAATATCTTGGTTAATATTCAAGATAGAGAATAAATGTATATAATAATATTTATAATATATATAATTTGCAATAAGATTGATTCTGTACAAGATGTCGATCCGACGTATAGTAACGGAGATATTTCGAATTTTCGAAAATACTCCCCTCTAAACCCCCCCCCCTCCCACTGGCCCGATTTCAGCCGTTAACAAACTTGTTGTTTCTTTTGTTCATAAAACGACTATTTGTCGTGTTTGGTAAGGATCAAACAAATTTTGCGACAGCTAGAGCGGTAAAACACAAATATATATATATATATATATATATATATATATATATATATATATATATATATATATACAGTTTTGAACGGACCCCATTTTCATCATCTACTAGGTAGGATCGATGTACATTTTAAGAAAAATTTCGTCATCAATAGGTGATTTCCCCTAAGGGAAATCTGCTAAAAAAAATGTATGCTATCCGCTATCCTATGTATGTGGGAAATCCGCTTAGGCATAATCATCTGAACGAAGAGATCGTAAGGTCCTGAAACAATAATGGTTAATGCTCACATTCACACACATACTTTCAAGTTGCCAGTATGTAAGAAAGATAAATAGATTACGTAAAAGAGAGATATAGAGAGAGTCGGTGGGGAGAGAGGGAGGTCGTAGATGGGGAGAAAATTACGATGGAAGTGCGGGTGAGTTAGGCCATATATTTTGTAGTCAGTTATAAATAAGTTGTAGAGAGGGCCATGCAGGCACGCACATAGGCCGAATGCATGAGGATCTCTTTATCAACTCTTCCTCCACTTCTTTTTTCAAACAGACTCATGAAGGAAATTAGAAATGAGAAATGCTCAATCAATATCCAATAAAAATTAATTATGGTTTTCAAGAGCGCACTAATTCCTCAAAAATCACAAATTAGGTATCTAGGACTCACATAAGACAAGCGACTAACTTGGAAACCTCACATAACATTAAAAAGACAAGAATTGAACCGACGGTACAGACATCTACTAAGACTACTTGACAACAGATCTAAACTATCACTACACAACAAACGACTGATGTATACGACAGTACTCCAATATGGACTACGAACTTGAACTTTGAGGTTCCACTAAACCTACAAATTCCTCCAAAATCCAAACCCTCCAATCAAGAATACTCCGCAAAATTACAGATTTAACTCTCCATAACGACCTCTACTTTCCTTTTGTCCATAGCCTCGCCAAATCCCGATATCAGAAATTCCACTCTCTCAAACATAAAAGGATAGGATTTTATTTATTTATACAAAAACACCCTCTTCTTGGAGAATTGGCTCAAAGTTTGACAATGTAAAATGAAAACAAAATTATAGAAAAATAACAAAAACTGAAACAACAAAGTAAAAATTAAATACAACAAATAATCATTAAATACTAGTAATAAAAACAATTAATAAACATTAGACTAGTAATAAATACAACAATTTAAAATGGTTTTAATAACAAAGTTACGTTATTCCTGTATACTAGTACATTTATATTATATTTTTATATTTTATTTATTTAGTTTTGTACCCCATAGCGATGGTGATTAGCATTATTAGGATGATATATTTACTCCTTCATGTGCTTACCTTTTTTGTACTTTTATATTATGGAAAATATTTCTTTAATATCTGATTCTTTCTCATATCCGTGCTTTGTCTAAAGAATATAATAAAAGTAAACCCTATTAAATCTTTTTATGCATGCTGTAGACCTATTCTATTGTGTATTATATGTTTTTGTAAACGTTGATGTGTTTTAGCAAAACATTGTATTGTAAATGTGAATGGGATTTTAGCAGATTAAGGAATATCAGCTATTGAGATCGAACTCATAACGCGATTTTCGAGAAATTTCCTCAAATAACATATAGGTATATATTTGCCTGATGACGCTCTAGTGGTTGCAAGTTTTGTTTCATCGTTACAGAACTCGATATTTAATTCCTTTATGCAAAAAGTCCGTCAGGCAGGGGCTGCGTTAACTAAGCAGATTTCCCCCTGCCCCACGTATTTCCATTTATTTCAAAACTTAAAAGTTCAATGAGAACAATATTTGGCATTTAAGCTTCAAATAAAGTGCTTCATAACATAATAGAATAATGTTAATATGAAATGAGTAGGAGTGGAGGTTTACTGAAGACCAAAAATGAAAATATCTCAGTTAATAATGAAGATAGTGAAGAAATGTACAGTACAACATTTATAGAACATTACATTTGCAATAAGATTGGTTCTATACAATTTATTGATCCGACGCATTTTAACGGAGATATTAAGAATTTTAGAAATTCACCCCCTCTAACCCCCCCCCCTAGTCCGATTTCAGCCTTTAACAAACTTGATCTTTCTTTTTACATAAAACGATTATACTCATATATCAAGTTTGGTAATGATAAGTCAAAAATTTGCGACCGCTAGTGCGGTAACAGATATATGTATATATATATATATATATATATATATATATATATAATATAATATATATATATATAAAGTTTTGAATGGACCTCATTTTCATCAATTCCTGGTTAGTATCGATGGACATTTGAGGACATTTTTCAAAAATAGCGTCATGAGTACAACCTCAATAGCTGATTTCCCTTAAGGGAAATCTGCTAAAACGCTTAAATATGAAGTTTGGTAACGATCAAACCAAAATTGCGACCGCTAGAGCGTTAGCAGACAAATATATATATATATATATATATATATATATATATATATATATATATATATATATATATATATATATATGTACAGTTTTGAACGGACCTCATTTTCGTCATCTCCTGGGTAGGATCGATGGACATTTGAGGAAATTTTTCAAAACTCACATCATGAGTACGACCTCAATACCTGATTTCCTTTAAGGGAAATCTGCTAAAACAATAAGCTGTTATATCATGAACAGTTATGTTATTTTTAGCTTTTATGCATAATGTTCTTTTCTAAAGACCCTTATTATGGAATATAAATGCAAATTCGTGTTATGGCGTCATCAATAAAGATTTTATGTTCTAACTTGAAAATGTTAATTTAATTTTTGAACCATACTCGTTTTATAACCGTTTCAGTCAACACTAAAGATCATATTTTTTATTGTCTAAACTCTGTGATGGATAAGTGAGAGGGGGATTAGAATATTGAAAATATCACTGTTATTATGAGCCTGATCGTAAAATGTAAATGAACCATTCTCGTTAAACTATTAATGTTCTTCAATCGTTGTTCTAGAAATGTTAGCTTTACTCAAATACTTATAGATGTATCCGTACTTCCTTATTATCAGGCCGGAGTATAATCACCACCCCACCCTCCCCTTCTACACATTTTTTTTTACATAGAAATTGTGAATATGTGCTAAGATGAGATCACAAATACGTTATACCAGCACGTGGAAAATGTGTTTAGTTTACGCAGCTCCCGTGAGACGGGATTCTACTTATTTACGGGTAAAAATATTTGAGTAAAACAACTACTAATTCATCACCAAATAATATTCCTCTAAATCCTTATGGTCTCTGGGAGAAATAAGAAATTAAATGAAATGTGTTTATTTACAATTCACAAACAATATTGTCTGGTACTTATATATTTGAGGGAAAAGTCATTATTTTTGACACCTTAAAAAGTGGAAACAAGAGTCTCTCGATTTCGTGTTATATATTCACCTTATTGCTCTCTTCGGCAATTTAAATATAAAATTCCGTCACTCAGGGGCAGCGTAAACTAAGCAGATTTCCCACGTGAAGTTATACAATAGAGTAATCTCCATACGAGCCGAACAGTTTCGGCCAAACTAGCTTTTGGTGGGAAACTCACTCATACGTTATCGGCCCACATTTAATAAAAATGCGAATATCTCGGTTAATATTCAAGGTAGAGAATAAATGTATAGTAAATTTAATTTGCAATAATATTGGTTCTATACAAATTTTTGATCCGACGTATGTTAACGGAGATATTTCGAAAATCCCCCTCTGAACCCCACCTCCCACTGGTCCGATTTCAGCCATTAACGAACTTGATCTGTCTTTTTGCATAGAAACGTTTAAATATCGAGTTTAGTAACGATCAAGCAAAAATTGCGACCGCTTGAGCGTTAACAGAAAATATATATATATATATATATATATATATATATATATATATAGTTTTGAACGGACCTCATTTTCGTCATATCCTGGCTAGGATCGATGGACATTTGAAGAAATTTTTCGAAAATCGCGTCATGAGTAGGACCTTTAGCTGATTTCCATTAAGGGAAATCTGCTAAAGTATCATGAAATAAATATTTCATGAATTAATTCAACCTTTGCTAAGCGTGCATACGTGCTAGATATCGTAATTATGCATACAATACCTAGCGGTATAGCAACTAGAGTCAAGAATAGACCAAGCTTTGCTATCCTTAGGCAACTAGCCTGTATATTTGCTAAACTTAGGCAGGATAGACTTCTATTATTGTTACAGGCATTGTTGTAAATTTTACTCTGGCTTCAACGTTGAATAGATTATTTTGTAACTAATGCATTGTTTCTTTTTCCTATGCTGTTGGTAAGTATTATTATTACTATATATATATATATATATATATATATATATATATATATATGAAAAAAAGGGCATTATTACTATGACATTTATTAGCATACATTTATCTTACACGGAGCCATAGCGTTGGGGTGTTCACTCATAATTCATATACTATGCATGTCACAAATAAGCTGCTTAAATGGTCTCTTGGTTTGTATTGAAATTAATAGTGTTATCATTAAATGACCAATAATTAATTTTGGAGAAGCTATGCAAGTATAAATACATTGGATAAGGCAGTTATCCCTCATTCTTTGTTCAGAAACCCTGAACCCTGAAGAAGCCAGTAGCACGACTTGCGAAACGTTGGTATATCCTTAAGAGCTCGTTAATCAATATCCTTAAATTATCTGTGAGTTGTGCCACATTGTGGGTTTCCTGTACAAGTTGATGAGAAAAATCACTGCGAGATGTGTATGAATATTATGAACATCTCACCTTCAATATTGTTTGCCCACTCGTATGCTATTACATGCCTCTAAAGCGTTTATGCTTGGCAATACTTACCGGATAGTATCTTGAATAAAATGAAAATAATTTCTTTTTTTAATTCGGTTTTCGCTGTACTAAAAGTATGAAACAATATTTATATTCTTCCTGAATAAATAAAAATTGGATTGGCGGGAAGCATTTTGAAGGTCCCCAAAATGTAAGAGCGGGGAAGCTTTCATTCCCGGGTTTCGGCATCAAAATGTAATGGCGGGAAGCTTTTGCGGTAATAATAAGAGAGCATTAGACTGAAAATAAAATTAATAAAAGAGATAAATCAATAATAAGAAAGCATTAGACTGAAGTCATTACTATTTTATGGAAAGATGAGGGTGAATAATACAAGCCACTATTTGAGTTCTCCAAAGAATCAAAATATATTAAATAAAGAATAGCATATAAATATAACCTTATAGTAATGAACCTTCTGAGAGGTTATAACAGAATGAGAATAATTGAATACACTTTAAACCTGAAAAGAATACTAATTTAGGGACTAACCTTAAATCTAAGGAAACAAACATTAAATTGTTGATAAAGAAGTAATAAAAACAAAGAAACTTTAACTTTATGAAATATGACTGTAAACATAGACAGAACAAAATGGCTACCCTTTGTTTGGGTTATAAACTTTAGCGGCAAGCCAGTAATATATAAACACTAAATAATGATTGAAATGTCCTATATCATGAGTACTTATTTAATACGCCGATAATGCGAGGATCCTTTCTGAATACAGGAGCGGCGGGAGCAGAACAGTGTTCACCTTTCTTTGCGGAGCAATCCAAGCCCGTCCTTTTCACTCGGGCGATGAATTCTAACTATATATAATGTAATGACCGCTCAGATCTAGCGGGTGCTTCGTCCAGTAGGCCAGCACTGCCGATTCCACTATTTGCCACAGCCTTGGTGACCCTGCCAGGCCGTGCGGCCGGTTAGTGAACTAAGAAACGCGGGAGACACGACTGAACAATAATGATAATTCTACATTAAGACAATCATTTTCTGCACATATAGAAACGAGTTATAACAGAAAATGTATAAAAGGATGGGAAGTGGATCGTGGAAACGTTTCTACCTAAAAATATATTTAGATTTAGACATATCTTCACTATTTTCTCCACGGTTTTAAATGCGCTAAAATTACGGCTTTTATCGCATCATTAAACGCAAGGGGATTCAGAAATGAGCATGCCGCTCGTTAAATATAAGAAAAGGGGCTTGCATCTCATCATAAATACCCGCGTTTCCTGTTTGAGGATAACCAACGCCCAGAGAAAGGGAGGGAGTCAGAGAGAGAGAGAGAGATAAAGAGAGAGTGAAAGGAGAGAGTGAGGGAGAGAGTTGTTATGTTGAGCATAGAGTATGAAATGCGACCCTTGCAGAATATAACTGGGGCTGTAGAGTTCTGATAACACCACCAATGGCTACCAGATAGCACTCACTGCTTCTCTCTCTCTCTCTCTCTCTCTCTCTCTCTCTCTCTCTCTCTCTCTCTCTCTCTCTCTCTCTCACTCTCTCTCACTCTCACTCTCTCTCTCTCTCTCTCTCTCTCTCTCTCTCACACACACACACACACACACTCATTTTCTCAGAACGATAAGTCTTACTAATCCTCACCCTTATATAAAAACTCACGTAGGATCATAACAAAACAAAAATTATATCCCCTGAAAATTAGTACCTAAAAACCCTAAAAGTCAAATCCCTCCTAAAAACCGTAAAGGCTTATGAACTCTTCCCCCACCCGACCTGAAAATCCACTATTGTTCTACTGGAGCCTGAATTCAGCTCAGTTCTGAATCCCAACATTCTTCCAAATTCCAAGGAAGATCTGGATTCAGACTCTGTCCAATATCATGCATCTAGAAGATGTTAGTATTTTTAGCTAGTTTATTCTCTCAACATGGAAGGTATCTTCAAGCTTATTCTCATTATGAGCTCCCTTGGAATGTTCTGGTAACTTACGCAGAACAAAAACGCTGCCATGCTCTTATTCCTCTCTATAGATTACCGAAGATCGGTATATATTTTGTCCCATAGCCACCGTCTGTAGAATGCATATCTAAATGAAAAGCAGTACTTACAGCAATGGGGTATCAAACCTGGGGCTTCTGAACTGCTTATGAAATTTTACCTCAGGGAAGAAAACCAAACAGTGGTTGTTATATTTAAAATCCAGGAAAAAGTAAATGGTGTCTTCGTTGAACTAATGTCATTGCCCATCTGTTGCATACACAGGAAGTATCGTATCCATCGATAAATCAATGTAAGTTGGTGACCTGAGTATGAACTCCATTAGAGACACAGTAAATCTCGGAAAATAAGATATCCTAATGTAAGCTTGAACCCATGTCGTTGACCGTATGATGTTATTTACTTCGGTGGTTGCTTCTGTGTTGCTCCTTGGGGGCTCCAAATTTATTTCGCACTTCTTGCCCTCCATTTTCTCATACGTTCATGAATACATTACCACGGGTCTAGTTACTGTTCTTCGTTTTCCGAGAAAGTTTCAAGGATCGGAGAGCTGTCTGCAGGACTTAGAAACATCTGGTCCTTGCAACCAAGGCAGTTGAAACATCGACTTCCATGGTATTGGTCTCTGCTGCCACTCCTCCCAGATACTTAAATGGCGTGGAAATAGGATACGTGTACTGCCCCTACAATCTATACTGCATAATTAAGGGAGTCAATAAAGATACGCTATAGGTAATCATGATTGCAAGCTGATTACTATTGAATTGATGAATGTTAATTTTATTTGTATATTATTTTATATATAAGTTTTTAATATTCTTAGTTTTCATTATTTTTTGGGGGGGAGGGGGGGGGGTTACTTTCCATGTGATGCCTTTATTTAATAGATTATTTTAGTTACTTTTCTTTTCTTCTTTTTTTTTGTATTTCGTGGTTGAGTGCGCAGAAACTCTAAAATAAGTCAGAAATATTCTTATCTTTATGAAATTCTTTATTTGGATTATGTTTTAATGAAGCGCTAAGATGAGATTGACTCCTGAAGTAATCATGAGCCTATTTTATCACTTAAAATGAATGTTTTAGAGATAATCTTGATAAAGATTAGTTAGGCAGAGTTAATGGATAACAGCTGTTGGTTCCTCTTTCTGTTTTAATTAGATTTAGAAAATCGATTTCAATCAATAAAAGACTTTTCCACTGTCTCAACTAAAATGAAGGAGAGTACTTCAGTGTGCATCTGAATAAATCAAAATATATTCTACCTCAAACAAGGTTTCGTTATCATCTAGGAAGGTTCGATGGACATTTGAAGAAATGTTTCGAAAACCGAGTCTTGGTCTTCTCTTCCTGATAGGCCAGAAATCTGTTTAGTTTACGGTACTTATCTGCCTGACAGACGTATTTAGCAGATTTCCCTCAAGGAAAAACAACTTTTGAGGTTGAACTCATGGTGTGATTTTCGAAACATTTCCCTAAATGGCCATTAATCCACCCCAGGAGGTGCCGAAAATGAGATAAGTTCAATACTACACACATATATAGTGTCCGAAATAGGCTTACTAACCCCCCCCCCTTAAAAACTGCAATTTCTTTAATGCAAATATAACTTGGTGTGCCACAATTACGACCCCTGAAGAATGCTGAGAAGGTGCCAAAAATGAGATCCCTTTATAACTATATAGTAAAACTATATTTTCTGATAACAATCGTGTTTAATCGTTACCAAACTCGATATTTAAATATTTTATGTAAACTTAAAGATCAAGTTTCGTGAATTGATGAAATCGGACAAGTGGGAAGGAAATTTACAGGGAAATTCTAATAAATGCTGCAATATAAACTTCTTTTTATCTTAAATATTAACCTAGAAGTTTCGTTTTTTTTTTACATTTTTCATTCAATAAACCCCCACTTTTCAACTCAAGATCATAAAATATCTTATATCAAGCTTAAATAGCAAAGGACCTTTATTATGTTACTTGAAAATAGGCAAATTGTGGAGCTTACGAAGAGAGGGAAAATTCTAAAATTTCCGTTATTGTGAGTTGGGTCGAAAAATGTTGAGAAAGCAAACTTGTTAAACTATGGTGGCCTACAATTGTTTTCCTATACTGTTCTTTCGTAACTCATATATTAAAGAATTATTCTGTCATGTTTTCGGGTCTCGCTAAACCCCCACTTCTACTCACTCGGATTTCTATTTAGAAATGGAGAATATATAGTGAGATGAGATCACTAGAGTGTCCTAACGAGGAAAACTTGCTTACTTTATGCAGACCTTCCGTAACGGACTCTTTTTCCTATTTCTATAGTTTAACAAAAAGCATGTATTGTATTCTCTTTGGGTTACTTATTTCTATCAATGTGTTGGGTTTAGTTGGTATTATTTTACCCATTTAACCCTAGAATGGTAGTGATATTATTTCCCGCTTATTGGTATTGATACGTAAATTTTACGTGTGCAACTGGTAATTGGTAAAATTATTGAAAATTTGTTAATGTTTGTGACTATTTTTTTATTTTATTAAAACATACACTTATCTTTAACTTATATCTACGTTAATATCTAATAATGTGCACGACATTCCTTTCAGGCGCTTTGTTCGAAACTCGTTCCGGAGGTTGTGTGCTCCATTCATATCCATTCTTACCAAGCACAACCCCACCTTCTACATTTATTGTGACTGATCTGTCAATATTGTGTGATTGAGAGGTTTTAGGTTTTTTTCCTCTGTGTTTGTTCTCTTTCTTCGATTGCCTTGATGTCTTCTAAAATTTTCTCACTCTCATCGCTATCTAGCCCACTCTGTGTTGCAATTATTTCCGGAGGCTCAACCTCCTCATCACTTGGAGAATACTCCGGATCATCATCGCTCTCCTATCCATAACCATCTATTTCATAATTGTCATTTTCCCCATCTGAGTCATCGGAGAATTCTGGAGGGCTCATAGCTGAGGGATGGGGGTGGTGGGGTCGTTAACGGCCCTTTGATAACAGTTCAAACCAGATCATACGTAATTTTTACGTTCACTACCATTCTAGGGTTAACGTGGTGAACTACCCCATCTATCCACCGTTATGTGTTACCTAAGCCCAACTATGACAGTGTTGCTGATAAGAATGGAGTGCCTATTGATAAGAGGGTAGTTAGCAACCGTTGCTGTGAATAGTCTGAGTGTTTCCCCAGCAATACTAATCAAGCAGACAATGAGAGGACTGAGGCTTCTGTCACGGAATGCTGACTACCACGTTTTCCTCCACTATCCCCCCTCACACTCAATACCCTCTCCCTTCTATATCGTTTGATGTTTTTAGCAGATTTCCCTTAAGGAAATAACGCGATTTTCGAAAAATGTATTCAGATGACCATCGATCCTAGGCAGGAGATGATGAAAATGAGGTCCGCTCAAAACTATATATATATATATATATATATATATATATATATATATATATATATATATATATAATACATATACACAATTTTGAACCTCATATATATATATATATATATATATATAATCTCTCTAGCGCCTCTAGCGCTAGCAATTTTTCATTGAATGTTTTCAAACTAAATTTGAAATATTTCCGTTATTACTAGTCGATTCGAAAAACGTTATAGGACCAGGGATTATTACAAATTTAATTTTAATACATGTTTTAATACATTTTTTTTCTATCTTTAATATTAACAGAGATTTGCATTACATTACATTTTTACAGAGATTTATATTACAGAGATTTACATTAGATTATTTATTTTTTTTTAATTTTCAGCCTTGAATAAAATAAAATCTTCAGATGTCGTATAAATTTTTACATAATCAAACACTTACTTCGAAGCTAGATACTTATCAAATATTGTTTTCAAGAGACCGTTGCCAGATGAGATAAATGTAAAAACGTGGTTGATGACATCATCAATTAAAATTTTTACAATCTTGACTCGAAAATGATTATTTGCTCTATACCATACTCGATATTTAAGTGTTTCATTCAACACTATGAATCATATTTGGTAATAGCTATAATCGGCCATTCCTGAGGGGGGAAGGACCGTTACTAGGGATAGTAATCGAAAAGTCGAAATATACCCGTTATTAATAGTCGATTCGAAAGATGCGACAGATTCCGAGTTGTTAAACTATTGATGCTCTACAATAGTTGTTATATACATCTTTTCGTATCTCAAATATTCGGGGAGTTATCCGTATTTTTGGCCTTGAATTAATATGTGGTTGGTGAGATCAGTGTGTCATAACAGATCGTGTGAAATCCGCTTAGTTTACGCAGCCCCTGCGTTATATTTCAGAAGTCTGAATGGGAAATCCTTCAAGAAATCTAGCGTCTAGTATGAATGTTATCTTTAGATATCCTTCATAATGTCATTTCTTCTCTGGAAATTCTAATTAGAGGCGAAACAACCTATAACTTTCTCTATTTTCTCGATAACTTCTGGCACCTGACAAGAGTTTTCATCAACTTTATTCTATTTTGTATTCCGTTTTTTATTCATTTTCACAAAGGTATTTCCCTGAGACTACTATCCAATTAAGGTATTACCACCGCACTTGAAAATTCTAGTCAAACTCGAAACATTTTATATTCGTTCTGGTGATTGCAAAACTTTAATAATGATAAGGAAACACTTTTTATCAGGATATTTCGTCGCGAAATCATAATGAAAGTTGAAACAATGGAGAAGGCTGGTTTCTAACTAAGCTAGGACTTGGTAATAGAGCACTCTGGCATGTATTATGAAGTTAGAAGCTTTAGGCACAAGCTCAGCGTGTGCTTCAAACTGGCTTAAAATTAGAACTTAACTTCGGACTGGGTTAGCGATTCTACTCTACCTAGACTTAACACGATTTAACTCAACATCAATCACATATATAAACTCCTTAGCAAAGCTTTACAACAAATTATCTTCATTCCAGTACGCTACACCTTCAAACAAGTAGACTTAGAAAAATGTATTTTTAGTAATAGATTCTCAGGTGTTCGTTTCATAACAGTTCCTCGAAGAAAACAACTCAATGTCCACTGCAAAAATAGTCTGATAAAAAACAAGACAGGACTAACCTTTAAAAAAACATTCAGAAATCACGAAATAGAAATAAAATAGAAAACCAATGTATGTCGAAGACTTTACAATACATAATGATAAGAAAACTAAAAGTATTTCTTGGAGGGAACGTCAGAATATCCAATCTGTAATTCAGTTACGACATCTGGTAAGGACACAATGTGACAAGCTTGTACTCATATTAAATTTAACCCTACGTCGGGCGCGTGATCTCTCAAAAAAAAAATAAAAAAAATATTTGCCACTCCTAATAGCATAGAGTGGTGTTGTAGTGCTTCGAGTTATGTGTTTTAGAGAACTCCCCCTCAAGGTATAAGTCACTGTGTTTAACGGAGTCGTATGTGTTTTCATTTCACTGTAAAATTAATTTTCCTAGATACCACGCGCCCGATCTCGTACGTTTTTTTTGAAATCTGTATATCATAAATATGTACATCAATTAAGTTTCTCTTTATTAAATGGAATATAAACCTATTATTCTATTATTTTGCTCAAACATGAGCTTTCAAAGAACTTGTACAAGGATATATTGCACGACGCAGTGACAATAGTAGACGTTTACCAACGAACTAAGGACGAAACTTTAAGACTACACAGACTCATGAGAGTACACTAGCTCATTGGACCATAAATAACTCATGTGAAACAGAACAGCAAACAAAAAAGGCCCTCCACTACAACGAACAAAAGAAATGATGTGAACCAAGCAAAACTGCAAAATAAAAGTATGTGTACTAAATGTGTACTAATTACTGTTGTGAGATTTGCAAAAAACAAAATATGTTTCCAACATAGTTCCATGCTTTGTCCTAATTGTAATGCAGCTCTGCAAAAGAAATAACAATTAAACTGGTATTTTTAAAATTTTTTGATGATTTTCATTAAGTCTTATCTAAAAATAATTTCGTGCTACTTATTTTTGATTGAAGTTATATTTAGATAATTTTTTTATATTGTTCACAAAATGAAAATGAAATTATGTATAATTAAGGCATTTTAAACAATTCCTTTTGATATTTGTGTTTTTTTTATATATATTTTTAAAAATTATTCGTCCACCGTTTCTTTTATATTATAATACTTGTCATTTTTAAAAATTATTTACTTCTTTCAAACAAAGACTTCCTCTTTTATGGTTTCTAATCACACGCTGAACATTTTAGTGCAAAATATATATTAAAAAACTGTATTTCCATAAAAACGGTTGAGGATGATCTGTGAGATACACGTGCCCGATGGCGGAATATTCTTGACGCGCCCGACCGAGGGTTAATAAACAATAGGGGTGTTTGCCACTACGATGGATCTGGCGGTCGAAGCCTTTTATTTAATATTATTATTATTTCTTTTTAAAATACAATATGTTTGTAATTTACTTTTCAGTTTGAAATACAGTCCGCTATTGAACTATAGCTAAAAATTGGTTACTGATACAAATTTAGTTTTAGTAGAAAACAAAATGGTCCTCCGGGTCGGATGGGATGAACTGTTGTCGAATCTTGATGTGGGACATTTCTACTTCTAAGTCGCCTTACGTTATCATTTGATGCCAGTTCATCCTCATCCGGCCCGAAGGACCATTTTGTTTTTCACTATTCACTAAAATCGTATCAGTAACCAAGTTTATGCTGTAGTTCAATAGCGGACTATATTTCGAACTAATATAAATTACAAAACATATGATATTTAAAAAAGAGACAATAATAATATTAAATTAAACAGAGGCTTGGACCACTGATCCATCGTAGTGGCAAACAAGGGGCTCAGGTTAGCCATGTGTGTTAAATTGGCTTTAATCCCAAGTGGTAAACATTGAGTGACGAGCTCGATTCCAACCTGGGCAACAGGTATTTATTTAGTGGCGGACTCATAGAATGCAATATACTTCCCACCCTGGGTAGAAAATGGTGTTAACTTGTTGATAACCTGTTCCAATTAGGCATCGTTGCGTTCCAATTAGTCATAGTAGAGATCTCTGATACAATGCCCAGGATCAAAAAATATCATGGAACATAATTTATTGGTCTTTTCCTGATAAACGATTAGTATGCGAATATGTCTTCACGGTTTTTCATAAAAAAAAAAAAAAAAAAAAAAAATAGTAATTTATGGCGAAAGAACAGTATATTACGTTTTATTCAAACCAATTATTTCCCACCAATTGCCACTATTAGCAGAGTTCCCTTCAGGTAAATCAGCTAATGAGGTCGTACTCATGACGCGATTTTCAAAAATTTCTTCAAATGTCCATCGATCCGACCAAGAACATGACGAAAATGAGGTCCGTTCAAAATTATATATATATATATATATATATATATGTGTGTGTGTGTGTGTGTGTGTGTGTGTGTGTATGTATTTGTCTGTTAACACTCTAGCTATTTTTGTTTGATCGTTACCAAACTCGACATTTAAACTTTTTATACAAATAGACAGATCAATTTAGTTAATGGCTGAAATCGGACCGGTGAGAGGGCGGGGGGGGGGGGGGTTTAGAGGGAGATTTTCGAAAATTCGAAATATCTCCGTTACCATAAGTCGGATCAAAAAATTGTATAGAATCAATATTATTGAAAATTGAATTTACTATAAATACTGTTCTATACTTTATTCTCTATCTTGAATATTAACCGAGAAATTGCATTTTTATTAAATGTTGGCGGATAACGGACGAACGAGTTTCCCACCAAAAGCTAGTTCGGGCCGTTTCCGTAACTGTGCGGCTCTCGTATCGAGATTTCTCTATTGTATAACTGCACGTGGGAAATCTGCTTAGTTTACGCGCGACCCTCCGTGACGGACTTTATTTCTGCCTTCTTCCTGGAAGCATTCTGAAACCATACCGGGAGAACTCTTCATTTTTTGACGCTATCCATAAATTTACCCAATTTTCGATATCTTCATATGGCGTGACGCGCTCCTCAGATAGACCATTTGTCATCGACCGGAACCACTGATAATCATATCATAATCACCCGGTAAATTCGCCGGCATGACTCTTCCAAGTATACTGGATACCGACAATACTTAGCGGCTACGTCAGACCACACGTTACAGCAGTCCAAAATATGAAATTTTAATACTCTATGACTACATAGGGTTCAGAGAGGGTCAAACCCGTTAATTCGGTTTAAATATAAGAACCAAACATTTTCCTGATTACAATGTTTTCTATACTTTGCGCAACGAAGTAAAAAACAGTTACTGATAGACACATAAATCTGTCTCTTAGAAGCTGCGTTAAGAAGATGATGTTCATAGCATTGAGCTCTTGCCCCTCCGGCGGGCTCGCCTATTTGAGTTACGTTAGCGTGCGCGCTGCGGTTGGTGGACCGCATTATGTTTTTTTCTATTTTTTATTAGAAAATAAGCAATAACTTACTTATTTATGTTGTTTATTCATTTTTGCGTTGGTTTTACAGTAATTCTAATGCATGAAAATTATACGTTATCATATTGCTAAGTAAAGGATGGCTAAAAACATTTTTTATATGTTTATAACTATTTATAGCTTTGGAATATAAAAAACAACCTTGTAATAGGTAGAATAATGATTGAGATAATTTAATAATAAATTGTTATTATAAATAACCACCAATATAGGATATTTAGGAACGCAGGAATAGTGGTATAAGAACAAGAATTTTATGTTTTATAATATTATTTTACTACAGACTATAAAATAGAGTAAATATTAATTATTATTAATTTGATTAATAATTATTTTCATAAAGTTTGAACAAACATTTTGTAATATAAATACAGAGTAAATAGTATATTAGTATATAATAAAAAAAGTTTTAAGGTTATAAATTATCAAATACAGAAAAAAATTCGGTTCAAAATTTGCAAGAGAAAAAACTTAATTATCAATTAGGAAATGTACTTTTTTTTTATATTACAGACAAAAATCAACTTCTTCTTCCTCGTATACATTTCCCTTACATTTATTCGGAATTTTACTTGATGGCCGCGCTGCGGTGCCGCAGTACTGAACTCAATAAGCAAAGTAATACTGAGGTAAAACCGGCTGCGGTGTTTGGCCGCAGTTACTGAACTCAAAAGCAAAAAGAAGGCAAAAAGAACAACCAGCTACTGAGGTCATTTGCGAGGTATTTAACGACTCACATGCCAAAAAGATGTTGATATACAAATGCCTGCAGAACCCCCAGCCCGCTGAAGTCATTTCATTCCTTAGTATTTTAACAGATGAATCAGATTGCTGTCCAATGCCGCCAGGCGCGCCCGCCGGGAGGGTTTAATAATCCGGAAGACAAAGAAATATGAATGAACATTTCCTGTGTTAGAATCCCATAAGCAAGAGTAGGGATTTAATTAAGCCGGAAGACAAAGCATATATTAAATTTATTTCCTGTATTGTCAGGATTAAGAGGTAACTTCTCATCCACCCCTCTTTCATCTTAACCTTGTAGAGGTGGGAGTACTGGCAATAATCCGAGGAGAAAGGAGCTGTACATGTGGTTATGATGCACACGTTTCTCACATTACGGATGATATAACATCCCTCGGAAGCAAGAAATATAGGACCCACTCACCGGCTCACTGATAATAATAAAAAACAGTTAGGCATCAAAGTTAAAAATGAAAATAGAGAGTGCATGGGGTAGTAAGACTCAGTGTACAACTGGGCAAAAGTTTGGGTGTTGGGAAAGGAGGTGTATTAGCAGACTTCCCTTAAGGGAAATCAGCTATCTTTTAATGTTCTAGCAGTCGCAATTTTGAGGTTGTACTCATGATGGAATTTTCGAAATTTTTCTTCAAATGTCCATTGATCCTACCTAGTAGATGAGAAAAAGAGGTTCGTCTACCTAGTATATATATATATCGTTTCATATATATATATTATATAATATATATATATATATTAGATATATTTCTTATCTATCTATATATTTGTCCTCTTACTTGCTCTAGCGGTCACATTTTTGTTTGATCGTTACCAAACTCGATATTTAGTCGTTTTATGTAAACTCGATATTAGTCGTTTTAATGTAAAAATAAAGATCAAGTTTTCGGCTGAAATCGGACAGGTGGGAGGTGGGGGGGGAGATTTTCGAAGTCGAAAAATTCGTTACTATAATATCGATTATATAAATTGTACAAATTGTATCTTATTGCAAATCAATCTATATGCAAATTAAATATTGCAAATATTGTTATATACATTTATTCTCTATCTTGAATATTGACCGAGATATTTGCATTTTTATTAAATCTGGGCGGCTAACGGACGGGTGACTTTCCCGCCAAAAGCTAGCTCGGCCGTTTCTTTAACTGCTCGGCTCTCGTGAAATTTCTCTATTGTAATCATCTTATTGAAATGACTGGGAAAGTTTTTTATTCATCAATACTAAACTTGATATTTAAACGTTTTATGTAAATCTAATGGTCATTTTTGCCAACAGCTAAAATCTGAATACTTGGTACGTAGGTTTAGAAAGAGGAACTGCAAAAATTCCAAATATCTCCATTATTGTCAATCTGCAGTGTCAAAGCAAACGTTGTTCTATTAATTTTGTTATATCCATTTATTTCTCCATCTTCAATATTAACGTTGGATATATGTGCATGTTATAATTTCCAACCGTCATTAAACCCACACATTTTACCACCACACTTTAAAAATGAGCGAATATATAATGAACGGTCTTATCACAAACTTAAATACCTAATACTGTGATTCAACAAATTTTTGCTTGATGAAATACATGCAAATACGTTGTGTGATGGCGTCACCAATTAAGATTATATTTCTTAACTGGAAAATGTTTATTTGATCTATTTCGTATTCGATATTTTACAGTTTTCACAAACTTAAGATCACATTCGTTAATACTGAATTCAACAAATGCTTGGAATACATGCAAATAGGGGTTTAGATGATGGCTCAGAAAATTTAAAATATCTGCTGGAAAATGTTTTTTACGTGTCAAATTTAAAAACTTTATACAAACACTCCTGTACATTCTTGATCTCTACCATTGTAATGATGTATTTCTTTTCGTATTCATTAAACGAGTTAATCGTAATATCTATTCCCACCTGGGTTTTCTGGGTACGCTTAGGGACCGTTCTTCGGGCACCGAACCACAAGCCTATAACTAGAAAAATCCCGTACCATGATTGTTTCTTTCCGTATTCATTAAATTTAATACAATTCCCATAAATATTTATCTTTTCCGCGTGGATCTGGGTCGTTACTCTCGTGCCTTATCGTTGGGTCCAGGATATTGGCATGTTTACAATTTTCTTTGATGGCAATGATGTCTGCGTACATCGTTGATCCTGCGTCATTTATAAAAGAAAAAAAGTCCGTCACGCAGGGGCTGCGTAAACTAAGCAGATTTCCCACGTGAAGTTATACATTAGAGAAATCTAATACGAACAGTTACACGGCAAAGGGCCGATACTAGCTTTTGGCTGGAAATTCGTCGTCGTTATCGGCCCAAATTCAATATTGCATGCCAATATCTCGGTTAATATTCAATGATGAATACATACATGGTATTTATATAAAATATTTATAGTAAATTTAATTTACAATAAGATTGGTTCTATACACTTTTGTGATCTCCATCGAACGTTATGGTAACGTAGATATTTCGAATTTTCGTAAATCCCCCTCTAAACCCCCCCCCACTGTGCCGATGTCAGCCATTAACGAACCTGATCTGTCTTTTTGCATAAATCGTTTAAAATTCGAGTTTGGTAACGATCAAATAAATGCGACACTATTGGGCCGTTACAGCGTTAACAGATCAAATATATATATATATTGACTTCATTTTCGTCATCTCCTGAGTAGGATCGATGGACATTTGAAGAAAATTTTCGAAAATCGCGTCATGAGTACGACCTCAATAGCTGATGTCCCTCAAGGGAAATCTTCTAAAATTTAACTTATTCGTCACTAAAACGCTCCACTCACGAAATGCGATTATTGTAAGAATAAATAAATAAAATCAGTTTACAGTAAAACCACAATTTTACTCATCGTATTTGTATTTAGAATTAGGGAATAAACGCTGAGATGAGATCAGTAGTGTCGTACAAGCACGAGGGGAATTTGCTTTGTTTACGCACCTCCTGCGTGATTACTGGAAACGATAAACACTGGCATTACAGAGTAGTTAAATAAATTGCGTCAGCTGTTCACATAATAGAAAGCCAATCGGGCTGAGAGAAGGAACGGCCGAGGAGTGGGTGGCGGACACATTAGGAATGCTGGAAATGAGATAGTTGCTGGTGGCGCTGCCTGCCGTCACAACTATAACTAGGGTGGTTATCCGAGCGATTAGAGAGGCCCTGTTGGCCGTAAAGACCAGTTATCTTCTAGTCCAGCTCCTCTAGCCTCCATTAACAACCACATATACACTCTCTCTTAATCTCCTAGCCCAAGGATAGCCAAGTCTCTTTATAGTCTCAAAGGCGCTCTCTCGTTTTATTGTCCTCTTTCTGGTGGCACTGGCCAACGAGTTGGACAATGGAATCATTTCGATTCGGTAATCAACATTTGTGTTAACCATTTTATAATATAGAGAGCTAAAAGAAATGAAAAAAAGTCCGTCACGCAGGGGCTGCGTAAACTAAGCAGATTTCCCACGTGAAGTTTTATAATAGAGAAATTTCACGAGAGCCGAGCAGTTATTGAAACAGCCGAACTACTTTTTGGTGGAAAAGTACTTCGTCCGTTAGCCGCCCAAATTTAATAAAAATGCAAATATGTCGGTTAATATTCAAGATATAGAATAAATGTATATAGTAAATTATAGTATTTAAATTATGTATATAGTAAATTATAACAATATTTATAGTAAATTTAATTTGTAATAAGATTGTTTCCGTACAACTTTTCGATCCGACGAATAGTAACGGAGATATTTCGAATTTTCGAAAATCCACCCCTCTAAACCCCCCCTCCCCGTGGTCCGATTTCAGCCATTAACGAACTTGATCTTTCTTTTTACATAAAACGACTAAATATCATTATTATATATATATATATATATATATATATATATATATACAGTTTTGAACAGACCTCATTTTCGAGATCTACTTAGTAGGATCAATGGACATCGAAAATTCCGACATAAGTACAACCTCAATGGCTGATTTCCTTTAAGGGAAATCTGCTAAAACTCGACAAGGCAGATGCTGCGTAATTTTCAATTATTGGCATATTTATTAGAGTATTTATATGTTTCAACTCTTGGTTTTATTTATATTTACAGTTCTCCGGTAAAGCCAAAGTGCTTGGAGCAATAAAAAAAAATCGGTCACGCAGGCGTTGCGTAAACTAAGCAGATTTCCCGCATGAAGTTTAACAATATATAAATCTACATACCGGTAACGAGACACGACCTTGAAATTTAAGTAAATAAATACAAACGATAATAAGAAACCTCCCGACGGAAAGCAACAGAAATGTAAACAAACAGTTCTGCCAACTTCTTACTTGAAAGAAAAACAATTACTGTAATATATGTCTGAATATAACTTATTAATTTGATTGAAAACTATTTACTACATCTAGTACTGTAATTTATTATGAATCAGAATAATTTTTATTTCAATCAATCAAATTTAGTTAGTCCCAAAACCTAAGAAGTGGGGGGGGAGATATATTTGCATGTATCTCTTATAATAAATGTCTCTTGAAAGCAATATTTGGTATTTATGCTTCGAATAATGTGGTTTATTACATAACCACAACAATTATTGTATAAAAGAAATATTCCCTTAGACTTGTCCAGTACATGTCGTCACTTTTAGACAGATCAGAATTCGAACAGAATAATCCTTTATTGTGTCAGAAAATAAATCAAATAACAATATATTCTAATATTCCAAAAATAATGTACATTAAACAGTGTTACGATGTCTTTTAACGTAATCCAATTATATTTTATAATAATTTATTTTTTAAACATAATATCTTTGTCATACTAATTAATAGCTTTAACAATATTGTTTGAAACAAATCCCCTTAAGGCAAAGCACACCCCTCTCTCCTGGGTCAACATAACTACTGGAAAAACATATCGAAATTGAATCTCCCTAATTCACCCATAAATATATATCCAAAAGTTATGAACATAAAAAATCAAAGATATAATAAAATAGAAATTTGTCAGAAGTAAGCAATGCTTATACCAAATTACTAACAAAATAGGTTCAATTTCTTGAACTATCACCTACTCACTATATAGGTAGAATTAGATTATGTATGATAGGTTGGACATAAATACGGATGGCTGGATACCATGATCAAACAAAGATACATTACAGACACTAACGTTTAACCGGAACATAAATTAAGAATCAAATGAGCTTTTCTTCTGAAAACAAAAAGATGGAATATATTTAATCCATAAGAGAACTAACTCCAGCAGAATCCTTCTTCATTTCAATGATTAACCTCATTAATATTTCAAACTCATTTTCTAATTTATTTAGGAGACATCTTACTAATTTGAAACTAAGGAACTAAGTAAGGGACTCTTCTATAACTTGAAAGACCAAAACTGGAGTTCATTAGTTTGATTAATTTACTTACCAAAATTACTCCAGATCATGTTCTCTGAGACCTATCAACAAATTTGTTCTACAGTCTTGACAGTAAATTATTTGAAAATGGAATGACAGCTTAACAATCTAATAAGTAATTGAGTGGCACAAACCTGAGACATAGGCCCAAGCTACAATCTTTCGACTCTACAAGTATTTTTGTCTGTAAATGCGAAAATATTTATTGATAAATCGCAAACTCGATATTGAAATATTTGATATTGAAAATAAAGGCTATATTGTCTCTAAAGCTGAGGTTTAGAAAATAGGTCATATGTTGTTGTTTTTTTTTTTACTATTAACTGAATTGTTTCAGTACTTTGATAAAGTTACTTCTTAAATAATTGTCGTTTACACAAACTTGAGGAGTTTTTATTTTATAGTTCTAATCACTATATATATATATATATATATATATATATATATATATATATACACACCCAAACACACACACACAAACACATATATATATATATACAAGCTAAGGTACCCGACTTCGCTCGGGAATCATTTGAGATTTAATATTGATGGTATTTTTTTATTTAGCAAGGCTACAATGTGTACAACTACACTTCCCGCCTGGGCTAATGGTTTTCCTGTAAGGGTCAGGTAGGGGACTTATAGAATAGAAATTTTAGTTTTGAAGAATAAATGAAAATAAGTCCCTAATCAATCCCTCTCCAATGATTGACATACCATGAACAATTCAGATCATAATCATGGATAGGATTTATTATAATTAAATTCATCTATAATGTACGTATTTCCTAATAACAATAACCAATCCGAGCATAGCATCATGGAAGAAGTAATTCTAATTCACATACCGACTTTTGTTAAGTTAGATTCAATCATTAGTGGCCAATAAAATTGTTCACTTCCGCTAAAGTTTTTAGCGTATAACTCATTTATACTAAGGCAAACGACAAAAGTGTATATAACAAAAGTTACTCTAAATAAAAAACGATTGTTATGGGAATATTTGCCGAATAAGCAAAACGAAACGAAATATTGCCATTTTTAATTTCAGGCCACCTTTATAACCCCCACTCCTGTTCGTCTCAGAGAATATTGAGATACTCTAAAGTCTAAGATGGGTTAGTAGTAATGCACATACCAAGTTCCATAGACGTTGGTCCTGTCGTTTATGCATGAAAAGGTAACAAACAAACCAACTAACAAACAGACACCAAAGAAACAAATAGCAGATATCGTGTCTATGGCATGTGAAACGAAATATTATCGTGAAATTTCGGTTACAATTATATATGTATGTATATATATATATATATATATATATATATATATATATATATATATATATATATATATAAAAACATGTAAGTCTAGAGGAAAGGGTTAAGCCTAACACACTATCTCTGTGAAGCTAAATCCCTTCCTAATATATACTGGCTAATTCATTGTAAATGGCCGCGATTCCCTGAATTTATCCAGTCGGCCTCCCGATCCCTCACTCCTCTGATTTACAAACCTAGTCCACTTTTAGTCTTTAGCTAAAATGGACGATGATTAAGAATCGGCCCCGAAGGCCGTTTCTCTCCGAAACCGATACACCGATTATATTGATAAGCTGTAAGCCGCCATACTTACCGTCAATAAAATAAATAACTCTAATTAATGTATAAGACTTAATGGTATTGACAATGAATCCTTGCTTTAACGTTTATTTGGTGTAGTTTCTCTGGAAAAGAAACAGTTACTTGAGACTTTCGAGGAATAATTTAAACCTCCGTAGATCCAACAAAATGTAAATTTTAAACAACATAAATTTAATATAAATATAAATAAATAATATTAATTTATATTCGTTTATAAATGTTTCTCCGACTGGCTTTGCAATGCTTGAACGTCTTAGCAAATTTTCCACAGGGAAAGCAGTTATTGAGGTTTTACACATTATTCGTTTTCGCAAAATGTCCTCAAATGTCAATCAATCCTACCCAGAAAATGACGAAATTGAGGTCCGTTCAATATACATAAATTTGAAAACATTGGGTCTTAAAACATGACAACTTTGGTATCCGTAATCCCGGCAGGTTCGAACAATTTTTCTCTTAAATAAAAAATAATTAAATTACTAAAAATTATTAATATTCAAAATAAATATTCTTAAGAATCTAGCCAATCATGTAAATCGCTGTGAATTTTATTTTTAGATCTATATAACGGGCTGCTAGAAAGGGAACAGATAAACAGCTGTAGACATTTTTTGAAATATAGCGAATTTAGTTCTTGTCTGAAATTCGAGAATGTTTAAAGAATTTTGGGGGCTCATGTTAGTCATGTGAGATAAGATGTTTAATCGCCCTTGGTAAACGTAGAGTGTTCGCTTCTCACCTGGACAATAGGAATTTATTCAGTCGTGTTACCCATCGTTGGCAGGTTGAAATAGAAATAGTTTCACCGAAAAAATAAATATTGGGTAAACAAATTCATGCCGTCATATTCAAATAAATCTAGTTTCCAGTCAAAATAAAACTACTGTATTATCTTTAGATCCGGAGATAACGTGATAAACTTTTGCTCTGACATTCTGAAGTAATACGATAGAAGACTTATTTAGATGTTATGTTTCAAAGTATGGGGAGCAAATTGTAAAATCGCTCATATGAACAATACTCAGTCCCTTAATACATATACACAAGCCATTTCCAAATTCTATTCAGGCATTTTCATGAAATACGAATAAATTCATCGGCTCCCGGAAGGTGGAGGTCAAAATTTAAAAAATTCATTAATGTAAAGAACGATTTAATGTCAAAATAGTTATTCTGAACACAATTCGCTTTTTGCTTTTTTCGATAACACCAATGCTAACTAACATATTGATGAATATGTATTTTCATTTTGGAGTAAACCTCTCCATCCACCGCCCCCCTCCTAGTCAAAAATTCGGGTTGTCATACAGCCTATGTTGTTCTTTGGGATGATTTATTTTCAAATATAATAATTCAAATAACTCATCCTATCAACTTTTTAGCGATTGAGGAACAAACGGGCTGACAGACAGTCGGAGAAGGTTTTCAATTTTCTTCATAGTACTGTCACACATAACATAAAACAAAAATTGATCACCGCCGAGATTAATTAGAAAATCAGACAGACCTTAGAGTTTTGTTTTTATAGATGATAACTCATTAAAAGAAGTCCGTCACGCAGGGGCTGAGTAAACTAAGCAGATTTCCTGCGTGAAGTTTAACAATAGATAAATCTACATAGTGGTAGCACAACACCGCCGTGAATACATACAAACGATAATAAGAAGCCTCCTGACAGGAAGCGTCTGAAATGTAAACAAACATTTTTGCCCGGAAAGAAAAACAATTACTGAAATATATCAGAATATGACATTAATTTGATTGAAAACTATTTACTATATTTAGTACGATAATTTATAACGAATCAGAATAATTTTTATCACAATCAATCAAATTTAAGTAGTCCAAAAACTTAAGATGGGGGGGGGGAGTCACCAGAACATATTTGCATGTATCTCGTATTATAAAGGTCTCTTGAAAACAATATTTGGTATTTAAGCTTCGAATAATGTGGTTTATTACATAACCGAGTATGTAACATGAGTGGAAGTGGGGGATTGCTCAAGGCTGAAAGCTGAAAAATGCAAACATCTCGGTTAATATACAAAGTAGTGAATATATGTACATATAAAAATATTTAAAGTACATTTAATTTTTAATCCAAAACACTTTTTCAATCCGATGAGTAGTAACGGAGATATTTCGGATTTCCGAGGTCCGATTTCAGCAGTTAACGAACCTGATCTTTCGTTTTAAATAAAACGACTAAATATCCAGTTTGGTAACGATCAAACAACAATTGCGATCCCTAGAGCGGTAACAGACAAGTATATATATATATATATATATATATATATATATATATATACATACATGCAGACATACAATTTTGAACGGGCCTCAATTTCGTCATCTGCTAAATAGGATCGATGGACATTTGAAGAAAAAATCGAAAATCGCGTCTTGAGTACGAACTCAATAGCTGATTTCTCTTAAGGGAAATATGCTGAATCCTTAATCCCAGTCTAGTTAGAAAAGTGAGGTAACCTAAATAGCCCATCCCAATTATCCTTAGAAGCACAAAGCGGAGGTGAATAAATCTTTTTTTTTTCTAGTTTTTATTTATAAAGAACTTCTGTGTGAATGTTTGTTCTTGAACGACAGTATATTTTCTTTTTGCGAAATTCGCTAAAAGACAGCTAAGAAAGACTCGTTTGGGAAAGCACAAAGAAGGATGTGCGTCTAAGAAGATATAATTTATCAGTGGGGAGAGACACCTCTATCGGTGCTGTAGCCCCATTGTATCTACAATGCTCTGGAGCAGAATGGGGCTGCTACATATGTAAGAGATTGTACAATGGGTCAAAGTTGTAGCAACTATTCGCAAAGGGCTGTCTCTCCAAATATCTTACTCCAACAGACTAACATTCCGCAACACCGCCAAAAGCACTAACAATACCAAGACTACATACAATACTCAATAATTCACTCAAAACTATTATAATCTTATAATAGTCTCCGTTGTAGCAAGCCTAACCACTCGGCTAATTTCTTAGGAAGTTACCTATTTCAATAATAACAATAAATACTTTTATTTTTTTCCTTTGTTAGAACTATAGAAGAAATAAATAATATCTTTTTATAATATACTAAATAATAAATTTTACTTTTAATTATTTCTACTTTCCTAATTATCTCAATATAAACGAATTCGGAATTAAACTGAGTTTCTCGAAAGTTCCAATTTTTCTTATCAATCGCTCAACCACACAGAATCTGAAAATTAAATTCACTAATAGTCAAATGAGGTCTATAAATTTAGACTAATATATATGTATATATATATATATATATATATATGTGTGTGTGTGTGTGTGTGTGTGTGTGTGTGTGTGTGTGTGTGTGTGTGTGTGTGTGAAATTTTGTATTAATAATATTCATGTATCAATACACGGAACGTAGAATGTTAAGTTTGTTGTCGAAACAAATTAACGTACGGGTATATAGATAAAAATAAATGAACTTTTTTTTTTTTAATTTCATTCCTGAAGTAGCTCTGAATGAAAAGAGTTTATTTTTACAAGACACGTACATCCTTTTGTACATTAAATGTGTTTGTTATTTATATAAATTACAGTAATAAAATTAAAATATTAAATATAAAACTTATTCTTATTTATTAACGTCCTCTTTATGTAGCTATGGCAAAATTGGGACGGATTGTGTGCTATCTAATGAGCTCTTCGCAAATTAAATTCCTATTGCCTAGGGAGGAATCGAACTTGCTACTCTAGGATTATCATGTTAGATAAAGGACAACGCTTTAACTCGCATGACTAACCTTTACTCCTATATAATTTAACTCTCTTCTCATTTTGTATACTCTATTTATCTGAAAACAAATGAGTAGAAGTGGGGGGGGGGAGCATCAGTGCTTTCTTTACTGAAGGCAGAAAACAAGATCGTACGAATAACTCGCTTAATAGTTGAGTTACAAAAAAAATGCATAGAGCATCAATAGTAAAAATGCATAGAGTATTAATTGTAAAAATGCATAGAGCATCAATAGTAAAAATGCATAGAGCATCAATTGTAAAAATGCATAGAGCATCAATTATAAAAATGCATAGAGCATCAATAGTAAAAATGCATAGAGCATCAATAGTAAAAATGCATAGAGTATCAATAGTAAAAATGCATAGAGCATCATTTGTAAAAATGCATAGAGTATCAATTGTAAAAATGCATAGAGTATCAATTGTAAAAATGCATAGAGCATCAATTGTAAAAATGCATAGAGCATCAATTGTAAAAATGCATAGAGCATCAATAGTAAAAATGCATAGAGCATCAATTGTAAAAATGCATAGAGCATCAATAGTAAAAATGCATAGAGCATCAATAGTAAAAATGCATAGAGTATCAATTGTAAAAATGCATAGAGCATCAATTATAAAAATGCATAGAGCATTAATAGTAAAAATGCATATAGCATCAATTGTAAAAATGCATAGAGCATCAATTGTAAAACTTCAAACGGTTAGCATTAATAGCCCTATAATATTTTATGATCCTACTCATAATAATGGAGATATTTTGACTATCTAATTCCCTCCCTCTCTACACCGACTAACTAAACTACTATTCCAAGTCCTATTTCAGCCAATAACAAATATGACCCCGAAACGACTAAATATTGAGTACGGTATAGATCAAATAAACATTTTTGAGTAAAGTACGAAAAATCTCAATCGATAACGTCATCACAAGACGTATCTGCATGTGTCTCACAAAGTAATGAAAAACATATTTGGTATTTAACCTTGGAATGAAGTAGTAGTTTACTCGTGGCCGAAAACTAAAATACGGAAATATCTCAGTTAATACTCAACTTTTTTTTTCGAAATCCCATGAGTACAACCTCAACAGCTGATTTTACCTAAGGAAAATCTGCTAAAAAATAGTTAAGAATGATTAACACAATATTTTATAAAAATTCATTTAACATAAGTTCATTTTTAAGTCTCCCAAGTGACTATACATTTGTTCAACATACTTATTAAATGTTTTATTCCTTTTATAAAATAGAACTTTTTCCTGTAAATATGCAAATTTCCAGGTTAACGTTTTACTCCTTTTTTAAATCCTTTTATTTTTTTGCTGATTTAATTATCTAAAGTCATAGAACAAGTGTTCTATGTCCTGTTAATAATTGTGTCATAAATAATCTTTTGGTGTTAATGTTTGTTAATAAATAATTGTAAGTATTGTCCTTTCGTAGTCCTACGGCATTTATTAATTGTGTGTGTAGGTAATCGTGTTTTTCGGTCCAATATAATTTGTGGGAACATTATTGAATGCATAGAGTCTTTACTTATTATTTATGTGGAATCACAATAATGGTAGAGCATGAGCTAAGTAATGCAACCCGGGGCAAATTAACAATTTTTTTTTACAGCTTATTACCATGTTTTACTCTGGCAACCATTATTATAATATCTTCTAATCTTAGTATAATAAGAGAACAAAGTTTATAGTTCTTTCAAGAAGGATATACATATATGAAATCGGGGGAAAGAAAATAGTCTAAGGGGGCAAAGCTGTATATCCTCTGGAAATCAATGTCTTCCAGAAGAGGGTATAGGAGGAAGGAGATGATCCCGAGATAAGTGGATTTATCGGAAGATAATGCCTTCAGAGAGCGACAGGGTTACTCCCGAAGTCCTCCATGTTTGGAAATAATAGCAAATGGAGATAGGACTGACTATAGCAGTCTTCTCAAAGCCCAGGCAATCACTATGATTATGCTAAGATCGCCTATAAGTTCAGTGCTATTTCGTTCCTATTGGTTTTATGCTGTACATTCAATTTCAGCAAGACTAATTTCAATCGAAAAAGTGAAATTCAATTGCAAAAGTCTGAGGTCATTGGCACCGCTAATATTAACTTCATTGACTATTCACAACATATCCCTTCCCAAGGATTTCTTTGCCAAACATATTCCTCTTTGCTCAAAACTGTGGCCCCCAATCAAGACTCAAAGAGCACTAACAATACCAAGACTACATACAATACTCAATAACTCAATATTTTAATAATAATTCAATATAATAATATTTATTATAATCTTATAATAGCCACCGTTGTTGCAAGCCTAACCACTCAGCTAATTTCTTAGGAAGTTACCTATTTCAACAAATAATAAATACTTTAATAACAATAAATCCTAAATAATAACAATAAATAAATAAAAAAGAAATATTCTTATTTTTTCCTTTGTTAGAACTATATAAGAAATAAATAATATCTTTTCATAATATAATAAATAATAAATTGTACTTTTAATTATTTCTACTTTCCTAATTACCTCAGTAAAAACGAATTTGGGATTAAACTGAGTCTCTCAAAAATTCCAATTTTTCTTATCACTCGCTCAACCACAAAGCATCTAAAAATTAAATTTATTAATAGTCAAATAAGGTCTAGAAATTTACACTAACATATATATATATATATATATATATATATATATATATATATATATATATATATATATATTACATGAAATTTTGTATTTATAATATTCATATATTAATATAATGAACGTAGAATGTTAAGATTTGTTGTCGAAAAAAATTAACGTACGAGTGTATAGACAAAAATATATGAACTTTTTTTTTAAAATTCTATTCCTGAAGTAGCCCTGAAGGAAGAAAGTTTATTTTTGCTCATACGCAAACGTCACGAGCAAACTCATGAGAGATGAGCTAATTATGAGTTATAAGTCTAACTATAAGAATCAAAGAGATATTTTTGGAGTTGATTGAATAATTCAAAATTGTAATAATAATTGAATTAAAAATCGTTTTCTTGCAAATTTTCAATTACGAAAATAAGCTAATTCTGATTGTCATTTTGAATGGGTATACTATTTATGCCAATAAAGGTACAAGCCGACACTTCAAGTTTCTTATGTTACCAGATGGAGAAAATTGAAAGATCTGAAATCTGCATAAGTCTTAGGACGTACTCTTATTGCCAGTTTATATACATACGTTTTGAAACAACGATCTAGCAAAAGTTTTACTCGATGGCACTGTGTTTATGGACTTCAGCAATTTTCAAGTGGAATTCATACATTAGGCAAGTGGGACAGCTAAAATTCCCTGTTCATTTTGGCGCTCAAAAGTTTAATTTTGGCTATTTGCCCCTGATACACAATTATAAAGAAAATATAGAAAAACAAAATCTTGTGGGACACCACTATACTTTGTTGAGCACCTATTAATTTAAATAAACCAAGTGTATGGTTGTACTTCAGTCATATACGATATCTCTGTCTTTATGAACTGAATCAACAAATGTCATAGACAAGAATTTATACTCCTTTTCATGATAAACAAAAACGGGTTTGTACAATTTTTGTGTATCTCATATTAATGGGACTGGAGAAATTTGATGTTTTTTTTATGTCCGATCACCTCTAAACCTCCCCCCTCATTTTCGTTTCATCAAAAGAGGAGGTGCCCACTAGGCAGTTCAACAGGCCCAAATATGAAATTTCCATGATCTAAGCATTGGACACTGGAAACTATTCCAAATTAGTTCGTGGGAGGTAAAAACGTATAATTCCGTTGAATTCTATAAATCGAAAATGTTTGCCTCCACAATACTGTTTTTACTTCGTGCTAGGAAGGAAAAGGACGCCACTCATGAACTGAACAGATTTACCGGGGACTGGAAAGCAGACAGATAATGACATCAACTGAATAGTGTTCGCCGTTTATCCGTTAGAGAGGTAACCTATGTAAACAATAATTGAAATTTACACACACACGAGATACTTTCTGGCATGATATGAGAACATAAGGTGAAAACTGCAAGAGTCTTAGCGAGGGTTTACTGGAGAATGATAACGGAAATAATAATTATTTTTTTTTTTTAACAATATTAGCCAATAACTCGTTTAACAAGACATTTTCCTTCGCAACGCTTCATGCCTGGAATATTTTGGACATTACTTTCTCTCCCTCTCCTTGCCTCCGATTCTTGCTGTTAATGAACTTCGTATAACTTAAACTTTAAATTTGGCTACAATTTTTAAATATTCGCCCTGAAATTTACGGCACACTCGCCTCTTTTATTTTGCATATTTCTCCTTCATTTTTGAATAAATATTCATTGAAGTCTGAACATAGAAAGAAAAGAAAGGGTATAATTCTCATTCCTTTAAGGAAAATATAAAAGTCCGTCACGCAGTGGCTGCGTAAACTAAGCAGATTTCCCACGTGATGTTCTACAATAGAGAAATTTCACGAGAGCCGAGCAGTTAAGGAAACGGCCGAACAAGCTTTTGGCGGGAAAGTCACTCGTCCTTCGGACGCCCAGATTTAATAAAAATGCAAATATCTCGGTTAATATTCAAGATAGAGAATAAATGTATTTAACAATATTTATAGTAAATTTAATTTGCAATAAGATTGATTCTGTACAATTTTTCTATCCGACGTATAGTAACGGAGATATTTCGAAAATCCTAACCTCTAACCCCTCCCCCTCTGGTCCGATTTCAGCCGTTAACGAACTTGATCTTTCTTTTTACATAAAACGACTAAATATCGAGTTTGGTAACGATCAAACAAAAATTGCGACCGCTAGAGACAGACAAATATATAGATGGATAGATATATCTTATATATATATATATATATATATATATATATATATATATATATATACACACACACACTTTTCAACTGACCTCATATTCGTCATCTACTAGGTAGGATCGATGAACTTTTGAAGACTAATTTCGAAAATTCCGTCATGAGTACAACCTCAATAGCTGATTTCCTTTAAAAGAAATCTGCTAAAAAGTGACCAATGGTAGATCGTTTCTTATAAAACCACACATGTCAATGAACAGATGGACTAAGTTTCGTCATCCACTAGGTAGAATTGAAGAAATTTTTGCGAAAAAACACCGTGATTTCATCCTCAATAGGGGGATCCCCTTATAGGAAATGTATTCAAATGACTGATAAGAAGAGACAAAGGACTTGGTAATTAACATCCTCTTGAAAGGAGGTCTGTATGTCGGCTGATAGGAGTCCTAAGTGAAAATCCCCTGAGTCAGTTGCGGAAATAGGAAGGGGAAGTGGCTGAAGCCAGTTGGTATGCATCAGATGACGGCTGTGTTGCAATCCGTGTCCTGCCCACGACTTGTTTTCAATACCTAGCCCTTTTTCTAAAACGTGTTTCCAATGCTGATCCCTTTCTTCTCTCTCTCTCTCACACACTTTCTCTCTCTCTCTCTCTGTCTCATTTCTACTCACTCCCAATGTACCTCTCTTTCTCATTTCTCCCTCAGTTTTCCCTTCCAAAGAGAACCTGACCAGAACACCTTATCTCCCCATGATGAAGGACAGATTACAAGCAGCAAATGATGCCAACGAAATGAATTCCCCTTCGACAAGTAAGACGTAATGACTCGGGCACGATTTCCCACAAGTCACACAACATGGAACATCGATTTTCCTGAAGCCACTAATCAGCTTTGTAAATTTAGTGAGGGACAACTACCAGAGTAGCATCGAAGAGCATTAGTTAAGGTTACAAGAAACTCGACAGTGTGGCATAATGATTAGATGTTTGGCGGCAGTTTTTAGGTACCAAAAAAAAACTGGAATATCTGACTAAAACCAGCAAATATTAGAAGAATGTAAACGTTCATAGAAACACACCAAATTTAAGAAATTCCTTACGTCAGGCTTCCTTTCCTTGGTCTAATAACAAGACAGGACAATATATACTGATCAAAAATGAATAGGGATATTGGTTATTTTTTCTTATCCTATTAATTTTGATTAAATCCACCTTACTTATATTACTTTTTATGGGGGAAAAAGACAATAATTTCTCATAAATATCAATGATATGTATAATTTTAAAAAACAAAAACCATGCTAGGCCCCATAAATACCACAAAACAGCCCAATATCCCTATTCACTTTTGAGCAGTATAGATTGTAATTTTGATAGTAACAGCTACTTGAGTAGTATCAAAAAACATTAGTTGAACTCGAAAGAGTGTCACTGTGATTAAATGTTAGGTTGTAGTTGTTATGTACCGGAGAAAGCTGGAATCTTTGACTAAACCCAACAAATGTTATAACTTTTTCAAATATTATGATTTAAAATTCATGACATATAGAATAAAATGACATTTATCCACCTAGCTTAGATTAATAAAAACGCAGTCTGGGAGTGGGGTATAGGCATTAAAATAAAGAAATTACTAACTTCTAAACATCTTACCTTTCCTGTAACAACAATACAGCGTATAAACCCCTAGAGGAAATTTAATATTGCTGTATGCTAAATTTGAAAATATCATGTAATTGAGTAGAACTGTGGAAATATAATATAAACCTGGGCGAGGATTCATTTAAAACAGTATTATCGTAGGACCAGGCCCTGCAAGAAGTGTAGGGCTTAAGAAGTATTAAATATTGCACTCATGTGTGTGAATATTATTTTAAGTTTCTTTTAAATTGTCTTATTCGTTAACTCTCAATTAAGGTAAAGGGGCACAAGACATATTTCTTTAAAAAAATGAAGTAATCATCTTCAGCTCATTTAAAGAATATGAAATGATTTTACGTGTTTTTAGATTTAGGAATCCGCTATTTATAAACGTAAAGTTCATAGACGTAATTCTAAAGTTGTTTTATATTATTCATCGGCACTTTGAAATAACCGGAAGTAATCTATATATATCTATATATAGATATATATATATATATATATATATATATATATATATATATATATATATATAAAATTGTAACCTCTGTCTGTACATTGATTTTTTCGCGAAATTTCACGATAACTTTTCGTTATCATGTCATAGACACCATAACTGCATTTTGGTTCTTTGGTGTCTGTTTGTGTGTTTATTTGTTTTTTTGTCTGTGACGTTTTCACGCATAAACGGCTGAACCGAATTTTATGAAACCTGGTATGTATATTACTACTAGCCCAACTTAGACTTTAGGCTATATTAATATTCTCTCAAACGAACAGGAGTGGGGGTTATAAGGGAGGCCTGAAATTAAAAATAGCGATATTTCGTTTCCTATTGCTTTTTCAGCAAGTATGGACATAACAAAAGTTGTTTATTTTGTTCATATTTATTTTTAGCTGGTGGTGAGGGTGATGAATGGTTAATCACAAAACTTTTTTATGGCTCCTCACAATTTTATTTCTTATAAACGTTGAGCGCTTTCGGGGACTAAATCCCCATCCTCAGAGCTACAAAACAATGTAACACCATAATTAGGAGTCTAAAAATCAGTTGTTAAAAATGTTTATATAATTGGTCATATAACAAAACGTAATAAGTCAAAAATTTTTTTTTTTACAATAATAACACCTATATTCAAAAAACATATTTACAATTAAAAATAACGTCTTACTTATAATAATAATATTATAAGCAAAAATTACCGTCAGAGCGTAGGGCGATCCTATAGACTTGCTACCAGGCTAAACCCTGCCGATGCACTGAGGCCAAGGGGATCATTCCAAGCCGCTAGGGAGGGGGCAGAGACAAGTCTGGACATGAGAGACGCGTTTGTGTCAGTCTGCACATTTACATTGTCTTTATTTATGGCTTTTTCAAGTTTTATTTCAATAGCCTCCACCATGTCCAACAGATAACCTTTAACGTCACTATGAATTAATTTTATCTGGTGGTGTCCAGCATGGTGGTTGTGCTCCTTACAGTGTGCATAAAACTCTGAGCCTGCTCTCATGTGTTCCTTAGCCCTGATCCGTAACTTCCTCTCTGTCCTCCCAACGTAGCTGGCTTCACACATCCCACACTTCATCATGTACACCCCTGATCTGTCTCCTAGAGGAGTAGCATCCTTGATTTTAGAAACAAAATTCTGAAGTGACGCCTTCTTTCTGTAGGCTATTCTAATGCCCTGCCTGTTTAGTTTCCTTCCCAGGATTTCTGATAGCCTGCCCAAATATGGCAATATTCCCCAGGATTTAACTTCTTCCCCTCCACCCCTAAAAGTTATTATTGTAAAAAAAATTTATAATGTTATAGACGTTTTTGTTATATGACCAATTATGTAAACATTTTTAACAACTGATTTTTAGACTCCTAATTATGGTGTTACATTGTTTTGTAGCTCTGAGGATGGGGATTTAGTCCCCGAAAGCGCTCAGCGTTTATAAGAAATAAAATTGTGAGGAGCCATAAAAAAGTTTTGTGATTAACCGTTTATTTTGTTATTTAGAGTAACCTTTGTTATATGCACTTTTGCCGTATACGGAAGCAAATGAGTTATACGCTATCAACTAAAGCGGGAGTCCGCAATTTTATTTGGCACAAAAGACTCAACCGAACTAAATAAAACACTCGGTATTTGTATTAGCACTAACGCCTTCCTTATAATAAGCCATACTAATATTTCTAGGGACGGGCAGGAGTGGGGGTATAAGGGAGGCCTGAAATTCAAAATAGTGATATTTCGTTTCCTATTGAAGTTTCGGCAATTATGCACATAACAAAAGTTGTTTATTTTGTTATTTAGAGAAATTTCCTCAACAATTCGTTAGAACTACCAGGTACCCCCCCCCCGGGAAAAATTTATTCAAATGTATGTTAATATTATGTGCCTAATAATTCAAATCTATGAGTAATGCAAAGGAAACGGGAAATATGACAATATGGAGGACAGTGAAGTCCTACATAAAAAAATAATTTTATTATTAATAAATCCACAGAAACGACGGGTATTTACACTAAACACTGGGACGGTAAATGTCAAAATATTGTGCAAAGTAAAGCCTTGCCAAAAAAATACCACCACCATTCAGCCTCAAATGAATTCCCGAGCAAAGCGGGGTATCTGAGCTAGTATATCTACAATTTCATTTAAAGAATAATTTAATCAGTTTTTTATATCTCCCGTAAAAGTAATTTTTCCCCGATAACAGTGTCGATAAGCAGGTTACATTTGTAGTCTGTTTACAAATGCTTCTTGTTCCGGAAGAAATACAGATTAGTATGTTAGGTGATATAACCGTGAAAAAGTTGCTTTAGGAAGGAGAAAGTATTCGTTTTTATAAACTCAAATTTTATAAAGTTTGAATTTATTTTGTCCCTGGAAAATGGTCTTGAGGTTGAATTACGTAGATAAGAGAGTGAGAGAGATATAAGAGAGAAGAGAGATGATGACAGTGAGAGATAAAGAGAGTGGGGGAGGGGGTGGGAGACCCCCAGGGGAGGGGAGGGGGTTGGGGATTAGCTCGGAATTTCATTACTAACCCCCTTCCCCCACCAACACTCGCTAGGCCCTTTTAAAAATGCCCCTGAGTTATGTGTGTGGCCAACTCCTGTGAGAAAAGATGTTCATTAGGGGTAGCCCTTTGTCACCGGCTATTTCATTACGTCACAGCATCCCTCTGCGTCACGAGTCGGCATCACTCCCACCCCCTTACCTTTTATTCGGCAAACAGGCCGATAGTATGGCCTGCGGATTAAGGCAAGGACACCCCTTTTCCTCTATCTCTCCTTCTACTAATGCAAGAGCTCTTTGTGGGATTTTCAACATCATCATCACCATGATTTAATCAACCCTCAGGGCTATCGTTAGTGGTGGTAGAGTTAGCAACATTTATACAGCCTTTAGATCTACAAGACTTTCAACAGTCTCAAAGTTCCACTAATTATTTCCTCTTTCATTTTAATTGAGGAAAAAAAAACACTTCTGAAAACTACTTCTCATAAAAACAACTCAGGTTAGCCATGTGACTTAAAGCGTTTACGTTAATCTCACATGGTAAACCAAGAGAGGGCGATTTCGATTCTCGCCTGGGCAAAGGAAATTATTACGGAATTCATTAAATAACATCCTAAGTCCCACCCTGGCTAGAAAAGGGTGATAACCTGTAGATAACCCGTCCAAATTAGCCTGAGTTGCAAAAAGTGTACGTTAATAAATAAATAACGCGGTCAATGTTTTGTAAATATTTCACGAATCGGAACCAAAGCTTTCTCTCTCTTTGCTTCAGTAAAGCTGATATAGTTGTTTGGGGCATTGGGGAGCCCGAAGTTGATTTGAATTCACTGTCAGAATGCACGTGAGTTTCCTTATTATAATGTTTTATACTTTCATTTAAATATGCTACAAAATAAATTGGTTAATCGATTTATAAAAGATAATAATGAAAACCACTATTAGAAAAGTTTTGCTTAATAATTTCGGAACTCACCATTCTAGTTTGGCACTAATACAAAAAACTTCACCTGAGGTTAAGTTTATTTTGTGGCGACCTTATATTAAACTTTTATTTAGAATTGCCGTTTTAGTTCAAATACGAATCAGTATTCGGCTGCCGCTTAAATAAAATGAAAAAAATTCTGACATTTCAATTATATAAAAACACTTGATACTTGCATGTGATCTTGATGTGGGTGGATTCTCTGGAATCGTGGGTTCGATTCCAGAGTACCCAAATGAAACATGAATAAAATCCCAGGACTCACATCCAAAAATGTTGGTAAACTGTAGGATAACCCGTCCCGATTATACAAAGTAGAATAAAAAAGAGGTTAATAGATAAGTATTTTAGCAGATTTCCCTATAGGAAACTCATACGAATTTCGAAATAACGTAAAGTCGTCACACGATTTTCAAAAAATGTCTGCAAATGTCCATCAATCAAAAAAGGATTCTCTAAAAATTATATATACACACACACAACACAATTTTATTGCATCTGAAATATTAAGTACGTTGTTAATATTTTTGCGTTTTCAGCATTCAGTAAATCGCCTCTTCTGCTCATCACAAGTAACCAATAAGCCAGTAAAATATCTAATTCAAATGTTATGAGATCGAAAAATGTTATTGAACCAATCTTGTTGAATATTTAATGTCCTCCTATAATAATAATAATAATAATAATAATAATAATAATAATATTAAATATGGTGCGACGAACAAAGAAAACAACCTCGGACGAATCTGGAGTAAGGGCTGCTCCAGAGGGAATTGATTGTCAGCCCTCAACATCGTCAGGTAGTGCGAGCGGTGCCCCGATGTTGTACGGCTCCGTAAGAACCCCGACTGTACCAACGGTCCAAAATTCAAGCTCTGACTTCAGCTTGGAGGAGGGTGACTCTCCTCCCGCTCCAGTCAGAAAAGGTAGGCCAAGGAGTACGCAACAACGCATGAAATGGACTAAGGACATGCATATTGCAGTTATGCGAGCGTACTACCTAGCCACAAAATGTGACACTGAAAAAACGGGATATACAAGACGCATTGAGCAGTATTGGAATGAACTCTATCCTCAGATTACATTAAAGTCTCAAAACCTCGCAGATCAAATTAGGCGCATATTGCGAACAAGTAAGGTACTGACAAGTTTTGAACTTGAGGAAATTAAAAATGAAGTAAGGCAGACCATTGGACTGGAAAATGAAACTGAGCAAGTAGTTGTTAATGAGCCAACGCAAATCAATGATATGGAACAAGAAGTTGAACCAATAAGAGAAAATGATGAGACAAATATAACTATTGCCCTAGATGATCTGCTCATGTCCGAATTCATGAAATTTGAAGGCATTCCATTCCATATGAGACCAAGCATCCCAAGAATTCCTTATAATAAAAAATCATTAAGTGCTGTTAAAACTATGAATAATGTTCTGGAGTTCCGTGTTGAATCAGTCGATAATATCGAGCAAATTAAACATTGGACATATTCAGCTGCAAGAGGAGTGGCGTGCTATCTAGGTATAGTTCGAGAAGATACTAAAAACTCTCAGAACAAAAGTCAGCAAAGTCTGGGTATTCCGCAATGGCAGCGACGATTAGAGAAAAGGATAGCTGACCTTCGTAAGAGAATTGGTATCTTGACTAACTTCCTGTGTAATCCAGATGGTTCTAGTACCAAGCTCAAAGGTAAAATTGATGAAATTATTGTTCTTCACCTAGGCTTGGTAAATAAGAACGATCTTATTGAGACTCTACGAACCTATTTAGATAAAGAAAAGCAACGGCTTGCTGTATATGCTAATAGGATACGGAGATATAAAGAATCACATATGAGGAAGAAACAAAATGCACTATTTAGCACGCAAGAAAAACATTTTTACCGCAGCATTGGCACAAGCATGGTTAAGAAGCAAATAGATTGTAATGTCAACGATTTGACCAATTATTGGGCGAACATTTGGGAATTACCTGTGACTCATAGAAGAGAACAATGGATTAAAGATCTCACACACGGATTAAAAAAATGTTCCTGAAATGGCAGATGACAGCATATCGGCTGAAGATAAGTGACGCAAGCATTAAAAAAAAATGCAATAACTGGAAAAATGTCCCGGTCGAGATAGAATTCAGAATTATTGGTTCAAGCATTTTACATGCTTACATCACATGCTAGCTAGATGTTATTCAGATTTATTGACAGGCCATGTTACAAAACCTGAAGATTTTTGCTGAGGGTGTGAACCTATATGATTCCGAAAAAGGAAGGTCACTTAGAACCTAAAGATTACAGGCCCATTACTTGCTTAAATGGAATCTATAAACTATTTACATCTATAATTAGTGCTAAAATAAATAGCCATCTTGTTTCCAACGGGCTTCTTGCTCCAGAGCAGCTAGGCTGTAAAAGTGGTGCTAAGGGATGTAAAGAGTTATTAGTTATAGATTCATTTATAGCGTCTCAGGTCTCCAAAAAACAGCGGAATATTTCTATAGCATGGATTGACTACAAGAAAGCGTATGATTCAGTACCTCATAGTTGGTTAATTGAAGTTTTAAAAGTTTATAAAGGTTGCTCCAAGTGTAACCAATTTATTGTCACGTTTAATGGCAACATGGAAAACTTCGCTTAGCATTGGAAAGGGGAAGACAAAATTCCAGAGCGAGACAATTAAAATAAAAAAGAGGTATTTACCAAGGTGACAGTCTCAGCCCCTTGTGGTTTTGCTTAGCTATGAATCCCATGAGCCAAATAATTCGAGACAGTGAATACGGTTACGAAATTTCTATAGGTAAAAAAGAAACTAAAGTAAGTCATAGCCTTTATATGGATGACCTGAAGTTATATGCAAAGACACCTACCCAGTTGCAAAGCATGATAGGCATAATAAAGAATTATAGTGATTCTATTGGTATGTCTTTTGGGTTAGATAAATGTGCTGTCTTGCATATTTCACGAGGTCAGAAAACGACTGCAGATAATATAATAGTTTCTGATGAAACCTATATTCACGAACTAGAAAGGACTGAATCATACAAATATCTTGGTTTTCAACAGCATCTGAAAATAGCGAAAAAGGATGTAAAAGACCTATTAAAAAATGAATTTATTAAGCGCTTGCGACTTATTTTTAACAGCTATCTTTCAAGCCGCTATAAAATAAAATCAGTTAATACATGGGCGATACCATCTCTTATCTATAGTTTTGGCATAATAAAATGGTCTGACACTACTCTTGATGAGTTGGATAGACTCATAAGAACGGAGATGACAAAAGCCAGAATGCACCATCCGATTTCATCTATGGTCAGGCTGTATTTATCGAGGAAACAAGGAGGACGAGGACTTCTCAACATCCGAAACCTATGTCGGTCTCAGGAAGTTAACCTGAGACATTACATAAGATCGAATGATAGCCACGTCTTCAAAGGAAATAGTTAAACTTGATGACGGGTTTACGGTCTTGAACTTGAAATGTAGTAACAATCCTGAAGTTAAAAAATGAATCCCACTTTTCTTTCAGAATGGCAAAGTAAGGAACTTCATGGTCGTTACTACACTCTGCCTTTATGACTCGGAGGTAGGACTTGGCTTATTCTGTCGCGTGGCTGACGTCTGGAAAGCTGTTTTCAGAAACAGAAGGTTTCATTACAGCTATCCAAGACCAAGTGATTGCCACCAGATCATACAGACGTCATATCCTCAAAGACAGTAGTGTCTCAGACAAATGTAGATTTATGCAACAAAGCTTATGAATCCATTCAACATATTACGGCAGGATGTGAAATACTTGCTGGATCCGAGTACTTACAGAGGCACAATACGTGGCAAAAGTATACCATCAAGCTCTAGCAGAAGAAATTCGGCATGGTAGGCAAGTAAGGTTCGCTTATTATCGCTATAATCCTCAAAAATTATTGGAGAAAGATAATATAAAGATGTATTGGGACGAAGCGATGATAACTGACCATACTGTGCACCATAACAAACCGGATATTCTCATTCATTATTGACAAGATCAATAAGACTGCTGATATTATTGACATTGCAGTGCCAATGATGAGAATATTCGAAAATCCCATGCCGAAAAGTTAAGAAAATATCAAGAATTGGCTATCGAGCTCAAAGAGGTATACAAACTGAAAATCTGCCATAGTTACGCCTATTATAGTAAGTTCAAATGGACTAGTGCCAAAAAACAACGATAGCAGGCACCGAGAACTTGAATCTGCCAACAGCAATTATAAAAGAAGCACAGCAAGGGGGGTACTTCTTGATACTGCTAGAATCGTGCGAAAATGTTTAAATTCCCCTTAATATGTCACACTCACAAACTCCATATCGGTTGGATTTTCCCCCGATATGGATTTTACTCCAGTTTTCACTGAGTATAAACCTCCCCCATAATAATAATAATATATATATATATATATATATATATATATATATTATATATATATATATATATATATATATATATATGTTATGTTGTATGGTATTCTGTATCTAATAGAATAATGTAAAATGTACGTTATGCGAATTTTTGTCCTACTATAATAATATTAATGTTGTATTTTTTCCTAATACTCAGATGAAAATTTATGTTTTTAGGATTTCAGCCTAGAGTAAACTCTCTCAACTATTTATCTGATATTCAATTAGAATAACCGGGACACTAAAAAACTCATGCTCATTTTACATTTCCTCTCCAATTCACATCGGTATATAAATCCAATAGAAGGTGAATTAAGATAAGAAGCGTTTGATTCAAGCACACGGGATATGTGCTCAGTTTACGCAGTGTCTGCGTCAATGATTATGTTATATTGATTTAGATATAAATTTCTTTAACCCATATGGACAATGTACATTTGATATAAGCTGGATGTTATCTAATAAATTTCAAGGGTTACCTACAGGTTACCACTCGATTTTCTAGCCAGGGTGGGATCAGGTATATTATTTACTAAATTAATCACGAAATGCATTTATTGGATGTGATATTAAGTCATATCTTTTGTTTAAATTAAATTATTTATTAACGTCCACTTTTTACAACTAAGGCTAATTGGGACGGGTTATCTACAGGTTACCACCCTTTTCTAGCAAGGTTTGGACTAAAGATTTTATGTAGTGAGAATATGTTTTGTTATACAACCTAAGAGTGTTCCATCTGATAATTCACATATGTTCGTGTTATATAACCTGATGATTTTGAATCTGAATAAATCTCGTTTTTGTATTAGTAGATTTCCCTTAAGGGAAATCAGCTATTGAGGTCGTACTCATGATGCGAGTTTCGAAAAATGTCTTCAAATGTCCATCGATCCTACCCAGGAGATGACGAAAATGAGGTCCGTTCAAAATTATATATATATATATATATATATATATATATATATATATATATATATGTCTGTTAACGCTCTAGCGGTCGCAATTTTTGTTTGATCGTTACCAAACTCGGAATTTAATCGTTTTATGTAAAAAGGAAGATCAAGTTCGTTAATGGCTGAAATCGGACCAGTGGGAGGGGGGTTTAGAGGGGAGATTTTTGAAAATTTATTCCGAAGTTATTATGCTTCGTATCAAAAAATTGTATAGAATAAATCTTATTGAAAATTCAATTTACTATAAATATTGTTCTATACATTTATTCTGTATCTTGAATATTAACCGAGATATTTGCATTTGTATTCTGCGTGTGGTCGCCAGTAGACTATGTTCGGACTTTCCACCGAGAGCTCTGGCGGCCGTTTCCATAACTATTCGTCCCTGGTGAATAGGTTTAGAGTTTAGGTTAACTGTTTTTTGGGGCTAGAAACTACTGGGTTATTACGCCCTAAATAATGTTTTAGGTTTAGAGGTTTCTTACTTTATTATTATTATTTATTAACGTCCACTTTTTGCAACTCAGGCTAATTGGGACGGGTTATCTAAAGGTTACCACCCTTTTCTAGGTTTCTTACTACTATAGTTGTTATTAGGCAGATTTCTCTATTGTAAAACTGCATGAGGGAAATCTGCTTAGTTTACGCAGCCCCTGCGTGACGGACTTTTTGTACTATTTACATTGTGATTCTCAATATCCTACAGCATTACGTTAGTCATGAGTGTTAAGACCAAGACGTGTGAATCAGTGTGAAGACTCCCTATACACAGGGCTTACTTAGGCCCGAATTATAATTACAATAATTATTTGTGGTCATTTCATATTTTGTGAAATATCTACCTATTTTAGCAGATTTTCCATACGGAAAATCAGCTATTCAGATTGTATTCATTACGCGATTTTAGAAAAATATCCTCAAATCTCCGTCGATCCTACAAAAAAGAGGACTGTTCAAAATTCTATTGTAACTAATGATGCTATATATTTGTTTTTCTATACATTTTATAACTGAAAAATGTTACGAAATGTTGAAGGGGTTATTATTATTTTCTTATTATAAGCTCACATTAAAACTACAGTCCAGTCCTACTCATTGAGTTTGGGCATGGAAATAAAGAATATGTGGTTAGGTGACATTACTAATCAGCTTAGTTTATACCGGAATTTTTAACTATTCCCAAGAAGAGAATGATTCAAAATTATTCAGAAGTCCATGAATTATTTTGTTTCTGTCAAATCTGTTTGAAAATCACAAAATCTATGGGAGTAGATTTGAAATTATATATCTAATCAAATCAATGAATAGTATGAACTAATACATATTCTTAAATATATTTGTTAACCGATCGTAAAGATGGATAATATATTAAATCTTTACGAATATATTCTAGACATCCCAAGATCCCGTTTCCCCCAGACTACATCCCCCCCCCCACCCCCCAGACTACATACCCATGCAGGAATGTTTTCATTCTCCACATAGCTTGTATTTATTGATAACATCTTCCCTATCGGCAGAGGGAAATTCCTAATAGAATGAAATGCAAATAAATAAAGAATTCACTCCATAAAGTTGTTTCATCTTTATTCCGCCAATATGCCGGCAAAAACACGCATCTGGTTTGGGGAGGGGGGGATAATTAATGTCACGTGCACATTCTTTATTACTTCCTATGGCTGCAGAGACCTCATCCATGCACCTGTATAAGTTCCCACCACTTGTTGCTGGTACGTTAATACCGAAAGGCCTTGTACTGAGCTGAATATTTTAGCATAAAAATAAAAAACATAAAAATATTAATAAAAATCCGAAAACCGATAGTTTTGACTTACAATGTTTCACATGTAACCCCACGATATATTCTGTCAATATTTAAACCGTTCATACCGTATATAGTAAAAGTATCATATTTTTTTTTTTTATGTTCGTAATCGGACGGGAATAGAGACATTTGGAAGGTGGTGGGGAGGAGTCAAACCAGAGAGAGAGAGAGAGAGAGAGAGAGAGGGAGAGAGAGAGAGAGAGAACGGGAGAGAAAGAGAGAAAGGGAGAGAGAGACAGACAGACAGACAGAGAGAAGAGAGAGAGAGGAGAGAGAGAGAGCGAGAGAGAGAGAGAGAGAGCGGGAGAGAAAGAGAGAGAGGGAGAGAGAGACAGACACAGAGACAGAGAGAAGAGAGAGAGAGGAGAGAGAGAGAGAGACAGAGACAGAGAGAGAGAGAGAGAGAGAGAGAGAGAGAGAGAGAGAGAGCGGGAGAGAAAGAGAGAGAGGGAGAGAGAGACAGAGACAGAGACAGACAGACAGACAGAGAGAAGAGAGAGAGAGAAAGAGAGAGAGGGAGAGAGAGACAGAGACAGAGACAGACAGACAGACAGACAGAAGAGAGAGAGAGAGAGAGCGAGAGAGAGAGAGAGAGAGAGAGAGAGAAGAAACAGGGGGTATGCAGAAGAAGTTTGTAAAAAAGGTAGAGTAAGAGAGAGAGGTTGCTAATAGTGACTGATACAGACGAGGCAATTATCCGATTGAAGGTTGGAGCGATGACCAAGGGTTGGTGAGGGGGGAGGGGGTGGGAATTTAGTGAGGGCCCAACTAGAAAAACCAACGGCATTCATCCTGTGTCCCCCCTCCCCGGGTCCCCCGCCTGTCAGGACTCTTGTTCTATTTAGCAGAGGATATCCAGGGGGGGATACTCTAACGGGCACACTTGTATCCTGGAGCTTTAAAAATTTAACCCAGAGTCTTTAGGGAAGGAAAACGGAACGGAAGGATGGTACCATTACCATTTATTGTAAAACCGAGATACAAAAGACATAGTCCTCCTATACAAATTAGGGTACATGTGTATTAATTAGGATTTTTTTTTTTTTTTTTTCCAGAAGCAACATTAATTTGTCTCATCTACTTCAGAGGTTAGTTACTCTCATAGAACAACTATTACCTGAATTCTAAGTGAACTTCCCAAAAATTTAAAAAAATAGTTAAAATCATTCATTCATTCTAATTCGTTGATTTAAAGCCATTTTAATTAAGGACCTGCGAAACAGTGATTATTATTATTTATTTGATGGGCACCACCAGGTTTATTGTCATTCGTAAATGGGAAAATTTAAAATAATGAAAAATGTATACAATGTCAATAAAACATAAAATAAAATATAGTAAAAACAAATTGAGGAAGTATATATTGCACTAAAGCTATGTAATTGCGTGCATTTTAATATTGATGCACATATTAAGTCCATTTGTGTTGCGTAAATGGAATAAGGAAGTTCAAGGCACATGAATAAATGTTTAAATTTCACTCATAAAAAAAATAATAATAAACGTCCTTCACGCAGGGGCTACGTTAACTAAGCAGCAAAATTCCCACGTGTGTCACATATTTGAATTAACTTCATAAAGTGAAAATTCAATAAGATTAATATTTGGTATTTAGGCTTCAAATAATGTGCTTCATAATATAACTATTTTTTATATAGAATGAGAAGGAGTGGGGGTTTACTAAAGGCCAGAAACTAACAAAAATTCAAATATATCAGTTAATAATCAAGAAAATGAAAATTTATAGAACATTATATTTGCATAAAAATTGGTTCTATTAAATTTTTTGTTTCGACGCACAATAATGGAGAAACTAAGGTTTTGATAATTCTTCCCTTTAACCCCCCCCCTTCTACTGGTCGAATTTCAGCCATTAACGAACTTGATCTTTAATTCGTATGTTGCTGGATGTGGGAGTGCAGATCTGGGAAACAGGTCTCAATAGCACGAAGTCTTCCCACCAATTTATTTATTCACGCACAAGGCCTTTCGGCGCTAACGTGCTATCATCCGAGTGGGAGTAGGGGCCCCAAATCCGTGGCGTTAACGTCAATTATACAGCAGCAGCACCTGATGATGGCACGTTAGTGCCGAAAGGCCTTGTGCGTGAATAAATAAATTGGTGGGAAGACTTCGTGCTATTGAGACCTGTTTCCCAACTTGATCTTTAGTTATACATGAAAAGTTTAAATATCATGTTCGATCTCAATAGCTGATTTCCCTCAAGGAGAAAAAATACATTAGAATATAAAGTTTATTGTGAGGAAAGAGAATTATAATTCAGTATATTTTCCCTTACATAGACTCGCAAATTAAAGAAGAGAAAAACCTTAACATCGGTTGAGTTTAACTTTATTTTTATTTTATTTTTCATTTTACTTTTATTTGATTTTTATTATATTTGATTATATTGTAATAACCCATTAAATAGTATATACTGTACGAATGTATTTAAACGTAATCATATATGCTTTGTGGCAATTGAGCATGTACTCAAATAAATGACTTCTTATAGGGTTACTATCTGTAGAAAAAAAAAACTACCATACTTGCATTTCCACTTGGAGTATATTAGAAAATAATTAGAGCGTATCCTAATATAAGTCAACCTACCCTTTACCTGTAGAATTTGCCCAGCATTATTTCTGACTGCTTCAAGGAACTGAGATGTTCTCAGCAATACAGTAATGCCATGCAGGTTAGTCTATATCGGAGACATACAAATCGTTTGGCTGCAGTCGGGTCGGAACAAATAATCACAGGCGCTTGGGCTCAGAGAAAAGTCCGTCACGCAGGGTCTGCGTAAACTAAGCAGGTTTTCCACTTGCAAATGTGGCAAACTACTGAACTCATCTCACTGTAAATTTTTTATTTTTAAAAGTCCCCAAGAAATAATAAATCTCATAATAATTGAATTACGCAATGGTGTATCGAACAACAATTGTAAAGCATCAATGTTTTAACAAGATCGGTTTTATAACAATTTTCGGTCTGAATCGTAATAACGCAGATATTCTGAACTTTTGAGCTTCCCCCATCTCTAAGCGACCCCTGCTTTTCCGAGACTGATTTCAACCGTTAACACATATTAACTGTAGTGTTGAATTAATCTGTCAAATATCGATTATGAAATAGAGCAAACAAACATTCTAGAGTTTGTTTGATTTTGGGCAAAAAACTTCGCGGTTATCAATGCCCAACACTCTTCACACCGAGTTATGGGAAATCCCAGGCACACGCACGCTAGGCCCACTTTTTTTATATATAAATGTACATATATTTTTTCTCCTATTTTTTTTATTTATTTGTTTTTTTTAACTTTATGTTTTTTATTCAACCCCCTTTTTTTAATTTATTTATTTTTGTATATTTTATTTTGAGTAAGGGAGGGGGGGGGAGGTTCTCGGTCGTATGCCTCTAAACCTACGTACTTGTATCACAGAAACCATTTCAACTCATTAAGACAGAATAAATTTTCAAACAAGCTATTTGAATAAACACCAAGAAAAATTATTGGAAGAATTATAATGCTATTAGCATGGACAACATATCTAATTAACTATTAAGTGACAGCATTAAACTTAAAGCTCATTACGAAAAAAACATTAAAATCACAGACATTAAAACACAACAAAATTAGGGCTGAAAAAAAATATATATATATATTAAAATTAAATCCGTAAAAGTAAACATTTAACCTACACCTTAATAAAATGATGATTATAAATACAACCGTTTAAAATAACAACAAGGTTAGAGCTATAAAACGTTCTCGAGCTAACGACGTAAAATCATATTGGACGACGACATGAAATAACGTAATTCAATGTATTTCACACAGTAAAATATCAATGAATACAATATTTGGTATTAAAACTTGGAATAAAGTTGTTCCTGACATAAACGCTTATTTTCAATATGACATGAGTAGGAGGAGAGGCTTACTGAAGGCTGAAAATTAAACAATGCAAATATCTTGGTTAATATTCCTGATAGAGAAAAAAATGTACATAACAACATTTATAGGAAATTAAATTGGTAATAATATTATCAAATGTTCTATTAGTTAGTTACCATGCGAACTAGCGGAGACAAGGGGTCAAAATATATATATAGTTTTGTCCATGGTGCCCAGAAACTGTCAAAAGCTAATTCGAATAAATTTGTTTCAACTTTTCAAAATATGTAGCTTCTATTCAATGTTTATTTTCAAGAATAGAACTACCATCCGAAAATTCGAATTCCTAGACGGATTCGGACGGTCGAAATAACCTTACTGGCTTGATTGCTCAGAATTAATACTTCCATCAGATAATAAACCAGAACCAACACGTAAATGAATAAACAGCTATACTGAATACGGGGTCTCCCTCTCGTTAGGGTTCGCTCATTCGCGGTACTATCAAATGAGAGAGGTATGATCATCAAACGATAGAGGTATAATAATAATATATTAATTGTGATTTTCATAGTTACGAGTACAATTATTCAATGGAGAACATGAGGTGATTCTTGATCCTTCTACGAATGTAAACTACTTGGAGAGAGAAAAATACGTCCAATTCTTCACAATTGTTTTTTATATCAGCGCTAAGCGCTTTCGAAGACTATTGTCTCCATCTACATAGCTACACATGAAAAACAATAACATCAATAAAATCTCTATACATTGCAACAGGGTCATTAATCACAATAACATCAATAAATAAAAACACAAAAATAAATATCTAACAGTGAACATAATAAATGTACTTAAGTCAAATCCTAAAATAAAATAAAATACGGAGAGTGAGAGATCTATTGAGGTATAACCAAAAAATATATTACTGACCTACTTGCATGCGCTCATTGGGAAAGACAGCAAGTGACTGGCTGGCGCGCGGGAGATAAGATCGAGGTCGAGTACCCCCACCATTGCAGACTTATAACAATCGGTCTTCTTTTTCAAAGAGCGACTACCAATAAACTTCTTGTTTAACGCAATCTCCAGACCCTCCAATGCACTTAGTTTTTTACCTTTCTTGGCCTCATGTAATAAGCACACTTCATGGGCTCCTTCGCTATGTCCCTCTTGTTCTTGATGGCAGACAAATTCCGAATCTGAGCGATAACCATGTTCTCTACACCGGATTCTTTTCTTTCTTCCTGTTTGGCCGATGTAAGACCCTTTGCATGTACCACACACTGTTTTGTACACACCGGACCTGGCTTTTATATCGATATGATCTTTAGCCCTGCATAGCATATCACCCAGATTCGGTCCGCTCTTATAGTCTACTCCCACTCCAATCTTACTTAGTACGCATCCTATTTTCTCAGAGAGTTTTCCTAAATATGGAATAGCGCACCAACGGAGCTTCTTGGCATTTTCGGAGAATTGGCTAAAGGATTGTTGCAATCCCCTGTTGCAATATATAGAGATTTTATTGATGTTATTGTTTTTCATGCGTAGCTCTGATGATGGAAACAATAGTCTTCGAAAGCGATTAGCACTGAAATAAAAAAAAAATTGTGAAGAATTGCACGTCTTTTTCTCTCTCCTAGTAAATGTTCTTCACTTCCATCAAACACTGCTGTGGAATGAAAAATACCAATAAAGTAATTAAATCAGACCATTGAAAACTCTAACTCAATGTAGAATTATGAATGGTAAACTCTAATAGATAATATAAAATTTCTGAGTTCTCGGAATAAAGACCTGCACTCAAGCATACTGAATAATTAAACATACTGGGTTTATTGGATTTCTAAAGGGAAACATCGTACACGTCGCATAATGACTAATATTGTTTTTTTTCTCGCTTATCGTTCTTTCTACAAAAATTTATATTAAATTTCAATTACAAATTTTCATAAATAATTGAATATCACAGACATTAATGTTACTTTAGCGAAACGACATTTTATTCTCATATGAGCTTTTCTTGGAAATATTACAAAATTCATCAACACTTTACATTCGCTATCAGCCAATTACTGATGCAAACATAGCGCGTTCTAATTCCGTTTTTGTAATTCGACTTTTTAGGATGAATTTAGATTGTTTTTGTTAGGGCTCTTTGATTGTTAGAGTTTATGCAGGTCCAAATTAGATTCTTGAAACTTTAATTTTCAATAAAATTAGCCTTTAGGTGTTAAGATTTATTTATTCATACAATAATCGCATTTCGCAACTGGAGCGATTTAGCGACGAATCAGTAATTTAACACATAACATTATTATATTTACATATCAGTTATTTAACATTATTATATTTACATATCAGTTATTTAACATATAACATTATTATATTTACATATCAGTTATTTAACATATAACATTATTATATTTACATATCAGTTATTTAACATATAACATTATTATATTTACATATCAGTTATTTAACATTATTATATTTACATATCAGTTATTTAACATATACCATTATTATATTTACATATCAGTTATTTAACATATAACATTATTATATTTACATATCAGTAATTTCACACATAACATTATTATACTCACATATCAGTTATTTAACATATAACATTATTATATTTACATATCAGTAATTTCACACATAACATTATTATATTTACATATCAGTTATTTAACACATAACATTATTATATTTACATATCAGTTATTTAACATATAACATTACTATATTTACATATCAGTTATTTAACATATAACATTATTATATATACATATCAGTTATTTAACATATAACATTATTATATTTACATATCAGTTATTTAGTATATAACATTATTATATTTACGTAAGTATAAGTTTTAAGAGCTACAAATAATACAAATGTTAAGTATTTTATCCTGGGGAAAAAATCAAATTAAAAAACTATATACAAAAACAAAAATAATAACCATTCACTATCCAGATAAATTATTGTTGATGATTGGAGACAAGTTGTTCATGTTCTGAAATATAATCATGAATATCTGGAATTTCACAGAAATGCACTCAGGTTTCCATGTTATCCAAAGGAATAAATATATAGAACATATACGTACAGCGACTGCAGCTTTTGATTGATTTCAACCAAATTCAATAATTAAATGTTCCGTATTAAAATAATGATGAGGTATAATGTTCAAAATCGAAACTGGAAGAGTATAGTTAGATAAGGGGTAATAGATAAAACCATACATATCTCGGTTATTATATGTCGGATTGAAATATATTATATAACCAATATTGTTAATAAAGTCCTGCAATTGTGTTTACGGCACTTATGCTCACAAAGAAAAAATGAGATCAACCTTCTTGCACAGCTGACATCGACGCCGTTGCCTAGCAACCCGTACCCCGATGTCTACCTCTATGGCCACGTGGTTAAAGAAAAAAGGACAGTCTGAGAAAATGGCGACACAGGTATAAAACCCACCAACATTACTTGTTGCATAAATGAAGATAATGCTCGCCATGGAGTAGAAATCACGAGAGCAGCTGACTGTGGGCAGGAGAAAATACAGCAGGGAGCAACAACCAATGAGGTACCTCATTTGACGACAAATACGTTCTGAACTAAAGGAGAAGCAACCATCAAGTCCAGCCATCATCGGCCAGTGCCCGGTGCAAAATACAACGTTATCTTTTATTACATACAATCACCATGGCCCTTCAGGCAATATTAGTTGCAGTAATTATAATATAGTATTTAGTAGTTTAGGTTAGTATTTAGGCTTTAGGTATGTAGGCTAGTTAGTTAGGCTCTTGCTGCCACTTCTCTGAAGAGAGGCAAAGAAGTCGCAGCTGCGGGTTCCCCTAGGACATTTCGGATTTAAATGAAACTCCCAAATATTACACTTTTATACTTAGCCGTGCTCGGTCAGTTAGGCTAAGTTACCTGGTCCAATTAATCTATTCAAAATTTTATATCTCATAATAAATGGAGACCGGTGGGATGGGGAAACCCAAAGGTACAGCGGGGGCAGAGGTGGGGGAAAATCAAGTAATTATAATATATCATTTCATCCACTAATTATAGTTCAGTTTTTTTTTATACAGTCCATTCACACCCCATTTATTATTCGTTGGCACATCTCCCATAAAGATAAGCCTCGAATTACTTTATTCAATTGTAGTCCCATGTCTTATTCTCTATCGCCAAAGTATTTGTTTTTTACGTTTTAACCCCCCACCCCTACTCTTTCAGTTCTCATAACTAAATAAGTCTCGCTCAGAGTAAATTAACTATCTTTATAGTTTTCTTACTAGGGGTGAAATATGGTACAGAATACGACATAACGTCATCTGTGGATCATTTCAGCTCGTGGGAAATCTGCTTTCTTTGAGCAACCCTTGCGTGACTGACTTTGATCCTATTCATCAGGAGAGATATGCATTAGAACTGCGATAGGAATACAGACTAGGAGTAGGCCGAAACGACACAAGGAGAAGGCAAACTGCCAAACTGCCTAAGCCCCCAACACAAAGTAACCCCCCTCCATGTCCCAGAACACACAGATACTTATCTGTTTACTTATTTTATCTCCAAGGAGTGGGGGGAGAAGGGCTTTCAACCCTACTCCACTCCTCCCTTCCTCCACGAGTGCCCAGATAAAAACTATATTTCTTCTGTACACTTCTTTTCTTTTCTACATTTTTTTTCTTTATTTCCACTCTTTTCTCGTCTAAAAGCTTTAGAAATGCTCGAGATCCCATTGAAGAAAATGTACATTCTCTTCTGAAAAGAGACTGCCATTAAAAGTGTAGGTAGCTTTTGCTTATTCCTGGTCTAATCCACTGTTAGGAGGCTTAAGAGTTGGATTAGCCACTGGGTCACCGGGAGCAAAGGTGTTGGTCTAAGCCACCTTTCCAAAACTCCGGACCATAAATTGAATTTTAGCATATTTTCCTTGAAGCTATACATCAGCTATTGAGGTCGCACTCATCATGCGATTTCTGAAATATTTCCTCATATGTCCATCTATGCAACCCAGGGGATAAAGAAAATGATGTCTGTTCAAAACTGTGTGTCTGTGTGTGTGTGTGTGTGTGTGTGTGTGTGTGTGTGTGTGTGTGTGTGTGTGTGTGTGTGTGTGTGTGTGTGTGTGTATCTATTAGCGATCTAGAGGTCACAATTTTTATTTGATGTTACCAAACTCGATATTTAAATATTTTATGTAAAACTAAAGATCAAGTTCGTTTACGACTGAAATCCGACCAGTGGGAGGGGGGTTTAGAGGGGGGAATTTCCAAAACTTTAATTTCTTCGTTATTATGCATCTGATCGAAATATTATATTGAACCACTCTTATTGCAAATGTAATGATCAGTAAATGTTGTTAAGTACGTTTTCTCACTATCTTGATTATTAACCAAAATTTTTGCATTATTTAGTGTTTGGTTATCAGTAAACCCCAACTCTTATTCATGCCATATTAACAATAAGCTGTTATATTATAAAGCACTTTCTTTGAAGCCTAAATACCAAACATTTTTCTCATTGAACATTACTTTTTGCGATAAATGCAAATAAGTGACGCACATGGGAAATCTGCTTAGTTAACGCAGCCCCTGCGTAACCCCCACAGATAAGAATAGCAACTCAATATTTTTCAATGCAATGGACAATCACAGACAAATTGATTTTTTTTTTGGTTTTTAACCCACGGAGGTATTCCTATAAAAAATTGGGCAACATGACATAAATTTGAAAGCTGGTCACACTTTCTGTTTGATCAGACATCGTCTAATTCTTCACATTTTTATTGAGATATGGCGTATACGAGTATATGGAGCATGAGATGGAGAGTGTGTCAGCATGTGGGAACTATGTTTAGTTTACGCAGCTCCTGGGTGACGGACGTTTTGCCATCGTCTTGTTACGCCTGCGGAAATTTAAACATATTTTTCGAATTACCTCTTCAGAAATCTGTCGAAAAACCAGTACTGTCCCGTTATTGTTAAGACTCTCACAAGGGTAAAAAGCCCGTCACGCAAGGGCTGCGTAAACTAAGCAGATTTCCCCAGTGAATTTTAATAATAGATAAACCTACATACTGCAAACACAAGACCAGTGTGAATATCAGGTGAATAAATACTAACGGTAACAACAAATATTTCCACTTCCAGCGGAAAGCGTCTCAAATGTATCAAACAGGTCTGTCAACGGGTTGCAGTTATTGTTTTTCTTTCCTATACCGGTAAGAAAAACAATAACTGAAACATATAAGAATATAACATATTAATTTTATTAAAACCTTTTCACTATATATAGTACTGTAATTTTTAATGAATCAGAATTAATTTTATCGCAATCAATCAAATTTTAGTAGTAGAAGAATTTAAGATGGGGTGAGGGGGCACAAGATCATATTTGCATGTACCTCGTAAAATAAAGGTCTCTGGAAAACAATATTTGGCATTTAAGCTTCGAATAATGTGGTTTATAATATAACAGAATATTGTTTACGTAAAGCAAGAAGAAGTGGGGGCCTACTGAAGGCTGAAAACTGGAGACAATCCAACTTATAGTAACGAGATATTTCGAATGTTCAAAATTCTCCCCCTCTAAACCACCTCTCCCACTGCTCCGACTTCCGCCATTAACGAATTTGATCTTTATTTTAACATAAAACGACTAAATATCGAGTTTGGTAACGATGAAACAATAATTGCGACCGCTAGAGCGTTAACAGGTATATATATATATATATATATATATATATATATATATATATATATATATATATATATATATACACACACACAAACACACACACACACACACATACAGTTTTGATCTCATTTTCGTCATCTACTGGTTAGGATCGATGAACATTTGACGAAAAATTTTGAAAATTTCTTCATGAGTACGACCTCAATAGCATATTTCCCTTCAGGGAAACCTGCTATAAGTATAATATACTTTTTTGACTGCGCTTTATATATTAGATGACCGTAAGACTGTGACTTTATTAAATTTGATATTCCGTGTTGCCGGGAAGTCATTCCTCGACTTACTTCGAGTCTATGTGCGAGCCCTCCACCCTCTTTGATAAATAGCCGGCTTTAATATGACGCATAAAATATGGGGCAAGTTTTCTCCAACGTTATAGAAATTTCTACCTTGTTAAGTCTGCCTGTCTTAGTTTGCCACTTTGTCTGCTTCCATCTTCTCCAAAGTGAGTTTTCATCGGAACTCTTCCCGTGTTAATATATTTTTGTAATTAAACTTTCAAGTGCACGCCGTGAAAATCAATAATCTCAAAATCATGCTTGATACCGGTTGATGGAGTAGGTCACAGATCGCCTACCACCATAAAAAAAAGTCCGTCACGCAGGGGCTGCGTAAACTAAGCAGATTTCCCTCGTGAAGTTTAGTAATAGATAAATAACATACTGATAACACAACACCACCGTGAATAAATACAAACGGAAATAAGAAATGTTTCATCCAATTTCAATAACCTGCCGACAGGAAGCGTTAGGTTAGAAATGTAAACAAACGGGTCTGCCCGCCTCACACAGGAAAGAAAAACAATTACTGAAATATATCAGAATATAACATATTAATTTTATTGAGAACTATTTACTATATCTAGCACTGTAATTATTAATGAATCAGATTAATTGTTATCTCAATCAATGAAATTTTAGTAGTCCAAAACCTTAAGACGGGGGGGGGGGGGGGTCAGCAGGACATATTTGCAGGTATCTCGTATAATAAAGGTCTCTTCAATACAATATTTGATATTTAAGCTTAGAATAATGTGATTTATTATGTAGCAGAGTATTGTTTATGTAACATAAGTAGAAGTGAGGGTTCGCTGAAGGCTGAAAACTGCAAAATGCAAATTTCTCGGTTAATATTCAAGATAGTGAATAAATGTACATAACAATAAGTATAGTACATGCACTTTGCAATAAGATTGGTTCTATAGAATTTTTCAATCCGACGAATAGTAACGGAGATATATCGATTTTCGAATATACTCCCCTCTGAACCAACCCTCCCCCTGGTTCAATTTCAGCCGTTAACGAACTAGATCTTTCTTTTTGCAAAAAACGACTAAATATCGAGTTTGTTAATGATCAAGCAAAAATTGCGACCCCTAGAGCGTTAACAGACATATATATATATATATATATATATATATATATATATATATATATATATACATATATTTCGAAAATCGCGTAATGAGTACGTCCTCAATAGCTGATTTTCCTTAAGGGAAATCTGCCAAAAGACATTTCAATATTCTATGGCTGGTTGTACAATCCTCTCGCTGAAACTAGTCTACATGGTACAGAAAGGCTTAAAACAATGGAGAGGTTTAGACGGGGGAGTCTCCAAAATTCATATACTTCTCTATAAATGTTGTTATAAGTTTTCTCTAAATTGAATATTAACTGACATATTTGCATTTTTCAATTTTGGGGCGCCGTTAAACCCCCACACCTACTCATGTCATATGTGGTAGCAATATACGGAGAACTGCCAATAGTCAAGCCGTTAACAAATACAAGAAATCGTCGAATTTATTAAGGATTCTAAGTAATACTAAATTGGGAGCTGATAGATGTACAATGCTACGCTCCTGTATGGCCTTTACCCCAGCTCTATACTGGACTATGGCTGGATAGCGTATTCATCTGCCAGTTCTAGCATGCTCAAAGCATTGGACGTTCTACACAATGCTGGAATTAGAATACCAACAGGGGCGTTTCGAAGAAGTCCCGACAATAGTATTTATGTCGAAGCTGGAGAACCTCCATTGGATTACAGGCAGAAGATTGTATGTATGAAATTTCTCATGAGGTCAAAATCATTGAACATTCCCTGTGTAAATACTTTTTTTAAACAACACACGCTTATGGATTACAGCATACAAATGCAAACAAATAGATAACCCTTAATATTAAGATTTTCACAATACAATGATCACATTATTGACTCTCCCATTTACCCCCACAGACATCCCTCCATTCCACTAAGGAAAGTTAACAACTTAATGAACGACCTCAGACTATCAAAATTAAAAATAAAAGTCCGTCACGCAAGGTCTGCGTAAATTAACAAGATTTCCCACGTGAAGTTATACAATAGAGAAATCTGCATACGAGAGCCCAACAGTTACGAAAACGGCCAAACTAGCTTTTGGCGGGAAACTCACTCATCCGTTATGGGCCAACTTTTATTAAAATGCAAATATCTCGGTTAATATTCAAGATAGAGAATAAATGTATAGAACAACATTTATAGTAAATTTAAGTTGCAATAAGATGGATTCTGTACAAATTTTTGATCTGGCGTATGGTAACGGAGATATTTCGAAAATCCCTCCCACTTGATCTGTCTTTTTGCAAAAAACTTTTAAATATCGAGTTTGGTAACTATCAAACAAAAACTGGCTGAGACAGCTAGAGCGTTGAATCAGACATAATATATATATATATAATATATATATATATATATATATATATATATATATATATATTAATATATAGTTTTTGAACGGAACCTCATTTTATTCGTCAACATCCTGGGTAGGACAGGGATGGGCATTGTGAAGAAATTTTTTTATCGAATATTCGCGTCATGAGTACGACTCAATAGCTATAAAAAGTCCGTCACAGCAGGGTCACTGTTAAACAGCAGATTTCCCACGAGAAGTTTTACTTAATAAGAAATCTGCCTAATAACCAACAGTAGTAGTAAAAACATCTCTAAACCTAAAACATTATTTAGGGCGTAATTACCCAGAAGTTTCTACCCCAAAAAACAGTTAACCTAACATCTTAACCTATTTCACGGGTACGAATATTTATGGGAAATTGCCACCAGAGCTCTCGGCGGAAAGTCCAAGCATGAAGGATTACCAAATGCAAATATCTCGGTTAATATTCAAGAATAGAGAATAAATGCAATATAAACAATATTTATAGTAACTTTAATTTCCAATAGATTGGTTCTATACAAATTTTTCGATCCATGCAAGAATAATAACGGAGATATTTCTAATTTTTGAAAATCCCCCCCCCCCCTTTAAACCCCCCCTCCCACTGGTCCGATTTCAGCCGGTTTAACGGAACTTGACTTACCTTTTTACCTAAAAACGATTAAATACCGAGTTTGGTGACGATTAAACAAAAATTGCGACCTCTGGAGCGTTTACAGACAAATATATTATATATATATATAGTAAAATATATATAGAATATATATATATATATATATATATATATATATGTCCTAATATATATAATATATATATATATATATATATATATATAGTTTTGAACGGACCTCATTTTCGTCATCTCCTGGGTAGGAGCGATGGACATTTGAAGAAATATTTCGAAAATTCCGTCATGCGTACGACCTCAATAGCTGATTTCCCTTAAGGGAAATCTGCTAAAAAGAAAATACACGAAAGTTTTGCCAATTAGTTGAACAAAACACACTTCAACTTACTGACTTTAACCCTAGAATGGTAGTGATATTATTTCCCGCTTAATGGTATTGATACGTAAATTTTACGTGTGCAACTGGTAATTGGTGAAATTATTCAAAATTTGTTAATGTTTGTGACTATTTTTTTATTTTATTAAAACATACACTTATCTTTAACTCATATCTACGTTAATATCTAATAATGTGCACGACATTCCTTTCAGGCGCTTTGCTCGAAACACGTTCCGGAGGTTGTGTGCTCCATTCTTACCAAGCACAACCCCACCTTCTACATTTATTGTGACTGATCTGTCAATATTGTGTGGTTGAGAGGTTTTAGGTTTTTTTCCTCTGTGTTTGTTCTCTTTCTTCGATTGCCTTGATGTCTTCTAAAATTTTCTCACTCTCATCGCTATGTAGCCCACTCTGTGTTGCAATTATTTCCGAAGACTCAACCTCATCACTTGGAGAATACTCCGGATCATCATCGCTGTCCTATCCATAACCATCTATTTCATAATTGTCATTTTCCCCATCTGAGTCATCGGAGAGTTCTTTCAACAAATGTCTGATTTCTTCATCTAATAATAATAATAATATTTTTTCTCCATTTTTCCGAAACTATAAACAGATTATTTATATTCTTTTTATACATCTTTGACTTTTTTATATTCAAAAATAAAAGTTAAAAACATTAAGAGAAAATAAATTATAATATAAAAAATAAATTGGAACAAAATAAATTGAGAATAACATTAACTATGTTATGGCATAAAAACCGGTTATTAGAAGTGATACGTAAATTTTACGTGCCAAAAAGTTGCGGTTAATGGTATTGATACGTAAATATTACGTGTCGTTTTTATTTCAAAAAATAGTATTGGATGAGTGGGAAGGTTCACTTAACTGCACTTGGCGGGTATCAAGGCGGAACTGTCTGGAGGGCTCATAGCTGAGGGGTGAGGGTGGTGGGGTCGTTAACGGCCCTTTGATAACAGTTCAAACCAGATCGTACGTAATTTTTACGTTCACTACCATTCTAGGGTTAACCATGCTTTATTCTTGACATTTAAACGTTTTATGTAAAAAGAAAAATGAAGTTCGTTAATTACTTGGAAGTTATTCCAGAATGACGTCGCTCTCCAAAACTCTGGGTTATAGGGTGTAACAGCAAATTTCAAAGTTTATGTAAGTTTATTATGATAAATGTTAATTTAATGTTAACTCTAACTGATTACACAGGATCCACAGTCTCATTGGCAGTAGCTTGTGAAAGCTAGCAGTCTTGGTCACACTAGGGAACTGACCGAAAACTCAAAAACAATATAATTTGTGATTCTCCTAGCAAGAAGCAATAATCCTTGGTTTGAGTATGTGACAATTCCTTTGAGTTCTTCAATTGAACAGGGCTTTCAAAAGGTTTAGAACCTTTCACAATAGAAGACAAATCTAAGGCCTTTGAAAGCTATAAATTTGTTATTAATGCCCTTAAAATACGAGCTTTCATAATGTTTGATTGATTTATCACTTCCTGCATAAGTAGAAAATATTTCATTTATTATTATTATTATTATTTATATATTTTATATATTTATTTATTTTTAATAATTAATATTGTGCCTTCAGAATTGATTGATGATTTAGAAGAATTGTCACTTTATTTTGTCTATTATTATAGAGATAATTTTTATTTCATTTACTTATTATTATATTTCTATTTTATTTTATTTTTCTTAAATTTTTATTTCAATAAATTATCTTTATTTATTATATAGTACATAGGCACCGAAATCAGGAGAGTTATTTGTGCCTAGGTGGTCGAGATTCTATTTTCATTTTCCTTTTTGTTGTTCAATAGTCCCTTTCTTCAGATAAATCATCCACTTCTCAGCTCTCCGCCATCCTGGCTTGTGTTGGATCTCTCCTAGTTTTCTTTATCCTCAATTCTGTGACAAATAACAAAAAACAGCAGTATTTCGTTAGAATCAATTTGATATATAAATACTTAACTCACTGCCTTGTGTGCCCATATGTTGAAGTCCTATATTATTATATTTCTTTATTTAAACCAGCAATTACTAAAAATTTTAAGAGTTTTTTTATAGAGTTGTTATCATCTCCTAGTATTTCGGTAAATTATCTTTAATATAAGCAGATTAATGAAATTTTATGTTCTTGTTTATTTTTATTTTATTTTCTTTCTTTCTATTTTTTTTTATTTTTATTTTTGTTTCTAAAAAATTTAGGATTACTTATGTATCAAATTTGAAGGTCACCTAATGTTGAGTAAGCTATTTTAACTATAATGTTATTCATTGTTTATTAATATACTAATTATAGCCAAATTATTTATTTTATCAATCAACAATATTATTGTATTATTTTAGAGAAGTATTGTACCTACCTATTTGTTCTAATTTCCTTTTGTTTTTGTTTTTTTTTGAAAATTCGGACCGCCTGTAAAAAGTTTAAACTTAAATTCAGAATTTTTAATCTATCTATCTATCTTTCTTTAAAATGTTTAGAACTTTTCAGAAAGATGAACAGTTTGGCATTCTGCAAACACATGCAATTTTTTATCATTGACACTTGATTTACCGTCACCAAACTAGAGCATAAACAGTTTGAAAACAGTACCACTTTATATTCTTCTGAAATATAAGCCCTCTTTGGCTGACAAGCAGGTTTTAGTTTGTTTAAAAGAAACGCATTAACAGCCGATATCTGGCAGCACCAAATGCACACCTGTGATCTTGTACTCCTGCGTTGTCCAGGAAATTAGATATGAAGCTCACCCCAACCTCCCCACGATTTCCAATAGCTGTCAGCAGTAGTCCTCTGTGACACCAAGTGGAATTCTCATTGATTTACTCTTTAAAATGATATATTAGAGTTATTTTATTTTTAAAATGTCATAAAATGACACGAATCAGGTGTTGAACGAAGAAATGGCTAGAGAAGACCATGATAGAAGAGGAAAGAAACATTGTGAGTTTGCCGGCACCTCATCTCAACCCTTCCAGGCGGCAGCTCTTATTCCTAATACCGCCATTGCTGTTTGTCTAACAGCTGTGCCGGTGTCCGTGTGTCTGTCTGTCTGCACGGCCTCTGCCTGGCAGGGTGTGCCTGTGTCTGTGTTTGCTCCTTCCCTTGTTCGGCCAGCCCTTCGCTCTCTCCCTAGCTCAACCCTTATTTGAAGAAAGACCTCCCCTTCTCCCCACACACAGAACCCTCGAATAACAGTCTAAAAAAGAGAACACAGACCACTGCCTCGTGGATATTGCGGCAATCTCGCCAGTCATATCCTTCAATGGGATTTCCGCCATATAAAGGAACAGAAGAGGGGGGAGGCGGCCAATATAAATTTATTGTTGTCGCATCCAATCCCTGAAATCTTTTCAGCCATAACCATTCAATTCCATTTCATTATAACACTGCTTTAAGGCTAAAAAAAGGAGTAGGTTTCTACAACTTCCGCACCCTACAAATAAGAAAACCTCTATAAATTACCATAATATATTTTTAACAATAAAGAATATTGCTTTTATAAGTATAAAAGATCTTTTTTCAGTCATTTTAGCACATTTCCCTTAGGGGAAATCAGCTATTGAGGTTGTACTCATGATGGGGTTTTCAAAACATTTCTTCAAATGTTCATCGAATGTTCCCAGGAGAAAACGAAAATGAGGTCCGATCAAAATTATATATATATATATATATATATATATATATATATATATATATATATATATTTGTCTAGTAACGCTCTAGCGATCGTAATTTTTGTCTGATCGTTGCCAAATTCGATAATTAAACGTTTTATGTAAAAATGAAGTTCATGTTCGTTAACGGCTAAAATCAGACGAGTGAGAGGAGGGGTTTAGAGGAAAAATTATATAAAAAATCCATCACTGAAAATTTAATGTTCTATTAGCTTTGTTATATGCGTTTTTTTTTCAATATTTTGATTATTAACCTAGATATTTGCAGTTTGAAGTTTAAACTTCCCGCGCTCGCAGTAGACCCACCACACACACATGCATATCGCCAAGGCCGTGGCTACAGCGGAAAAACACATGCAGTTCAAGAAGGCATCGGCCAACAACAAGGACACAGTCAGTTGCTTTTAGACGCCCGCTACAGTCAGTTGCTCTCAGACGCTGGGGTCGTTAATACGGCCAGGGGCGTAGCCCTCATCCACTTCAGATCACCGCTTCATAGCTAACCGCTTCATGGACAACCGCAGTTGGAAGTCACCCGTGACAGTCTATGATCACCTCTACGAGAATCGACAGGTTTTGCTGCTCCCGCCTTTCTCCTTCTTGGCCACGTGCTCATCCAGATTTATCACCGCTACCAGACTGCATCATCTTTAGGAAGTGCATGATTCCCGCTAATAACCACCTAAATAATGCTAGCATTATGTTCGCAAGTATCGCATGAGTACTCATATATATTTATAAGATACACCGCTAATTTTATATGTATAGTTATGGCCGCCATCTTAGATCATAAATTTTGTTTAATGCTTTCATTTCATGTATTTTTATATATATATATTTATCTATTCATTTTACCTTATTTTTAAAATATTATTTATTTAAGTTTGTTTATTGCTTTCATGTCATGTTTTGTTATAGAAAATATCTTTAACTATTCAATTTCCCTAATTCTTAACATGTTAGTTCTTTAAGTTTGTTTAATGCTTAACTTTCATGTTTTGTATAGAGATATCTTTAAATATTCAATATACCTAACTCTTACGAGAACTCACATAGTTGTTTTGTCTTCTTTATTTATCTTTTTCCCTCATCTCTCCATGAGAAATAACAAAGGTTTCAGTCTAAATTCTCTCCCAATTTTTCTTGCCTTTAACACAAGATTTCCGCCATTACATTTTGGTGCCGACATTTTCTATTACATCTAAAGCTTACCGCACGCCCCTACATTTTGGTGCCGAGTAACCTGGAAGTGTTCATTAACCGGAAGTGTTTTATCCGGAAAAGTAAAAGATTCCCCGCTTTAGAATAAAAAAGTTTACCGCTAAACAAGACTAATTGAATTATAAAAGTTCACCGCAAAACCAACTATTTGAGTTCTAACCTAGTTGTAAGTGTACATTTCATTTCTTTATTTCTTATCCTTGTATAATTGATGTTCTTTATTTCTTATATTTTTGTATAAAAGGTTTATCTTCAATATGGATCCTAAAGCTAAACAATCAGACCCCGCTTTCATCAAAGTTTATAAAGGAAATACATAGAAAAGGAAGATACGCTTCCCAGTGATTTAGCCGCCATTGGCGAGACAGTTGTCTCATCCCCTCCACCCTGCTCTTCAAATGCCCGCGCAAATTTAAATGCTCACCACCTACTTCATGTTCCTGGCTCATCCCCTCCACCCTGCTCTTCAAATGCCCGCGCAAATTTGAATGCTCACCACCTACTTCATGTTCCTGGCTCATCCCCTCCACCCTGCTCTTCAAATGCCCGCGCAAATTTGAATGCTCACCACCTACTTCATGTTCCTTTTCCGCATTTTAGCGGAATTTCAAACCTCGATACCAACTAGCAGCTCGCATGAACCACTCTTTTGAAAAAATATGATAACCGCGTCGCTTTGGCTTCATCAACTCTCAAGAAATGCTGGACTGTCAACCAATTTCACATGCTTCCTCTTCACAATTGAAAAGTTTTCTTAAAGTGTTTTCGGAACAAGCACAGCAGTTAGAAAATTTAAATGTTCCCGCTCTAGCTGACTTCATCACTTTCTTTATTGCATTCAGGGGCTTAGATGCCCATTCTCAAAAGGAATTCAGTTTTCTTTACCTTGAAGATTTTCCCGCTCTCTCCGACTTGGTGAACTATGTAAACAAAACATTGAGTGCCATAGCTAATTTATCTACACCATAGAGAAATCTTTAAAAAGTTCCCGCTCCTCGCAAGGATACATTCTCTCCCCGCTTCCGGCCTACCGCTTTGAACCCACCAAGCTCTCCACCGCCCCGCGGCAACCGCTTTTTGAAGGCGTTCGCTACTATTACCAAATGTTTTTATTGCCGCCAAGCCCATAGCATTTATGAATGTCCAGAATTCCAGGGGCTGTCTGCTGCCTCGCACTACAGTGCTATTACAAAAGTTGTAGTTATGCTATAACTGCTTGGGGAACCACGGAGTTCGACACTGCAAATCTTCAAGCCGCAGCCGGATATGTCACCGCTCTCATCACACCCTCACCCATGAGGGCGTTAATCTCAATGCTACCCGCTCTTCAAACAGTTTCGCCTCCCCTTTTTCAAAGCCTATTCCGGAACCTTCCCCGTCGTTCCTGCATCTCTCTTCTAGGCAAAGGCATCTTTCCACCACACACAAGAAATCACCCTCTCCACCGGCGAGGCACTCCCCACCTCCCAGGCATGATCAAGAATTATCATCTCAGGCTTCCCGCAGCTCACGATCATCACCTTCTTTCAACGATTCTCAGCAAACATCTGTCTATTATGCGGAGAGCAACTTGTATAAGCCCCACCACACTAATGATCCTTAGCTTTCCCGCCATCATCACTCCCCGGACTTGTCTCCTCTATGACTCCCGCAATACGGACCCTCAGACCCCTCTCTGCCACAACTCTTGCCTCCTCTAAAGTTATTTCCCGCATCATCTAGTCTTACTGAGAGCTACCGATTAGACCTTCATGCTTTTCTACTGCACCGCTAATGGATTCTCCACTTCATCAACGCTCACAGGATGTTCCCGCTTCAATGGTTTCCGTCCAAATCTAAGCCCATTATACTCCGGTCTCTTCCTTCTGTCTCGTTGGCCGGTTCATCGAAGCATTGCCCGCTTTCTATTCTTCCCACAGCACAGATCTCTCTCAAATGTTCTTCCCGATCCGCACATGTTTAGAGCCCTTGTTGATTCTTGCAGCCAAGTCAGTGTCTTCACTCAAGGCGCCGCTTCCCGCTTGGTCTCGGCCATCATTCCGTCCCAAGTGGATGTTCACGGATTGGGTGACCCTGTGGGAGTCAACTGCCCTGGCTACATTGCTGCTCCCTTTCCAGAGTCGCCAGATGAAATGATCACCGCACAATACTTCGTTATTGAGTCCATCTGCTCCGCTATGCCTGCTGAACCGCTTGACATTTGGCCTTGGAATTATCTGCATGACCTCTCTCTCTCCTTCGCTGATCCAAAGTATGACCGCCCGGCTCCCATTGACATGCTGTTTGAAGTCGATCTTGTTGCACATATCCTTGTAAGACCGCTATCATTCATCCCTCTACAGGTGACCCTCTTGCTTTCATGACCAATTTGGGTTGATGTCTCCCGGAGCAGTGTTGTCTCCCATCTTATCCGCGCCGCAATCAGTTGGGCCCCAGAAGTCCAGGATAACGAGGGCAAGACCATCCGCCAGAAGCACAGACGTCGTCGCCGCACTGAGAGTAATCCTCAAAGAGAAAATCCGCCTTACAATCCGCCTTAGAAAACATGCCCGCTCAAGTTTCACTGCAACGCATACTTGACTCACCGCCTGAGGAATCCATCGAAGCTCCCTCACAATCTTTTGTGGAAACGTTGTCCGCTGTCTCAAATGTGCAACTGAATAAAGATCATCAGAGATTCTGGGAATTAGCACCTGTCACTTCCGCCGCACCCATATATTCAAAAGAGGAGCTTCTAAACGAAGAAATGTTCACTCGCACAGTTTCCCGCAGAAATCCATCGAAGCTGCCTCACAATCTTTTGTGAAAACGTTCTCCGCTGCATGAAATGTTAACTAAATAAAGATCTTCAGAGGTTTTGGGAATTAGAACCTGTCACTTCCGCCGCACCCAAACATTCAAGGGAGGAGCTTCTCAAAGAAGAAAATTTCACCCGCAAAGTTTCCCGCCAAGGTTCTCTCCCTTGAAAAGTTTACCACCTTACTGGTCAGCATTGAGGCCATCCTCAATAGTTGCCCCGCTGCCCCCCTCTCTGCTGACCTCCATGATTTGGATGTGCTGACGCCTGGACATTTTCTGATTCACCGCCCTCTCCACGTTCTTCATGCAAAGGAACGTCCTCTTCAAGCTGTGTCCTCTTCTTACTCAATAATGCCGCTCATCGCGCCATGGGCGGGGGGATGTTCAGTCGTCAGTTTGAATTTTAAACTTCCCGCGCTCGCAGTGTTCATAGACCCGCCACACACACATGCATATCGCCAAGGCCGTGGCTACAGCGGAAAAACACATGCAGTTCAAGAAGGCATCGGCCAACAACAAGGATACAGTCAGTTGCTTTTAGACGCCCGCTACAGTCAGTTGCTCTCAGACGCTGGGGTCGTTCATACGGCCAGGGGCGTAGCCCCTCTTCATCCACTACAGATCACCGCTTCATAGCTAACCGCTTCATGGACAACCGCAGTTGGAAGTCACCCGTGAGAGTCTATGATCACCTCTCCTAGAATCAACAGGTTTTGCTGCTCCCGCCTTTCTCCTTCTTGGCCACGTGCTCATCCAGTTTTATCACCGCTACCAGACTGCATCATCTCTAGGAAGTGCATGATTCCCGCTTTTAACTACCTAATAATGCTAGCATTATGTTCGCAAGTATCGCATGAGTACTCATATATATTATAAGATACACCGCTAATTTTATATGTATAGTTATGGCCGCCATCTTAGATCATAAAGTTTGTTTAATGCTTACATTTCATGTCTTGTTATAGAAATATCTTTAACTATTCAATTTCCCTAATTCTTAACATATTAGTTCTTAAAGTTTGTTTAATGCTTACATTTCATGTCTTGTTATAGAAATATCTTTAACTATTCAATTTCCCTAATTCTTAACATATTAGTTCTTAAAGTTTGTTTAATGCTTACATTTCATGTTTTGTTATAGAGATATCTTTAACTATTCAATATACCTAATTCTTACGAGAACTCACATAGTTGTTTTGTCTTCTTTATTTATCTTTTTCCCTCATCTCTCCATGAGAAATAACAAAGGTTTCAGTCTAAATTCTCTCCCAATTTTTCTTGCCTTTAACACAAGATTTCCGCCATTACATTTGGTGCCGACATTTTCTATTACATCTAAAGCTTACCGCACGCCCCTACACCAAGATAATTGCAATTTTTGTTTTCGGTCTTCAGTAACCCCACCCCCTAACTCATATCATATTAACAGTAAGCTGTTATATTGTGAATCACTTTATTTGACGGCTAAATACCAAATATTGTTCTCATCTCTTAAATCTGCTTATTTTAACGCAGCCCCTGCGAGACTGACTTTCTAATATTTAATCATTAATGAATACCAAATTCATTTTGATGTTACTTTTTATTTCCAAGACAGGTTTCAAGTCATAAATGAGAACATTGAAAAATTCACACCTTGTGACTTCTGGTACTAATTGGAACCGATTACGAAGAATAATCAATGTAATTGTTCGGCTCGTATACATGATATTTCTTAACGCCCACTTTATGCTATTATGGCTAATTATGACGGGTCATTTACAGGTTGTCTCTCTTTTCTAACATCATTGAGCTGAATTGTATATAAATATGCACACCCATACATATTCATATTTATGAGAAATACCACGCCAAAACATCCCCTTAACGTCATTCATGAAATAAGGTTCGATATTCTTAATGAAGAAGGGTTATGAATGGGCTGCGTAAACTAAGCAGATTTCCCAAGTGCTGGTCTAACACACTCTCTTAACCTTAATTGATGATGACATCACATGACGTATTTGCGTGTGTCTTGCAAAGTAATAGTTAAATGAAAACCATATTTGGTATTTAACCTTGGAATGAAGTGTTGGTTTACTGATGGCCAAAAACTAAAATATGGCAACAGCTGATTTCCCCTAAGGAAAATCTGCTAAAAATAGTTAAGAATGATTAATACAATATTTTAAAATAATTCATTTAATTTAAGTTCATTTTTAAGTCTTCAAAGTAACTATACATTTGTTCAACATACTTTTTAAATGGTTAATTCCTTTTATAAAATAGAAAGTATTTGTCGAAATAGGCGAATTACCTAGTTGACGTTTTACTTCTTTTTTAAATCATTTTTTTCTATAATTAATAATTTTAAGTGTTGCCCTTTCGTTGTCATTTACCAATTCCGTGGAAATTTATTATTTGTGTCTGTAAATATTTGTGCTTTTTAGTGTAATAAAATTTGTGAGAACATTAGTGCATATAGACTTTATGTTTTATTTATGTGGAGTAAAAATAATGTTAGAGCATGCGTTGATTAATACTACCCGGTCAATAAAATGTTGTTTTTTATCATATTACTCTGGTGGCCACTATTATTATGTCTTCTAATATTAGTAGGGGCTCTGGTTGGCCAAGGTTGGTTAAAGCGTTGGCTTTAATCTCACATGGTAAATCTAGAATGGCTAGTTCGATTCCCGCCTGAGCAAATAATAATTTAGTGAGCAACTCATTAAATAAAATCCTTATTCTCACCCGGACTAGAAAATGGTGGTAATCTGTACATAAACTCGGAAAACCTTCATGCATCGATGGACTGCATGCTTAACTTCATTACTGATTTGATATTTATTGAATAACTATAATTACAAATTGCACTCTGGTGGTTTGACTTTTGCGGGGAGAAAAGATTTCCTGTGCAGCATTTGGACGAAAGAGAGCGATTATCAGTTATTGATTGCAAGGGGTCAATAGGTGACAGTACTGCTTTGACTTCCCCATATTTTTGACTTGCATAGTACTCTCTCAATGTACCACCACTTCAGTCCTGCTTCATTTTGATACAACTTTAACTTAAAACTACTGAAGTACTCTCTTGACGTACCTCGCAAAAGTAACAGATTAAATTATTCCAGGGATGTAATTGAATAATCTCAGTTTATTATTCATCGCTTCTCCTGTTTCTAATGCGATAATCATGATTTATTCTTTGCATTCCTGGCTAATGAGAATTTATTCTACTAGTAGTATTAGTAAAGTACTAGGTCTTGGAGTAACAACCGTCTAAGCTCATTAATTATTTTGGTATAATAAAATTTCATATCCTGAAAATGCTTTGCACAGCTATTACTTTTCTTATTAACGAATTTCCTTTAAGGAGATGAAATAATGTCGCGATTTTCAAAATGTTTTAAATTTCCATCGATCCTAAATAGATGACGAAAATGAGACTCATTCAAAATTATATATATGCTTACCCGTAAATGCTCTAACTGTCGCAATTTTTGTTTGACCGTTACAAAGCTCGATATTTCAGCATTTCATGTACGACTTAAGATCAAGTTCGTTAATGACTATAATCGGACAAGAGGGATTCCATTCAAAATTATATATACACAAGCTGCGTTACACGGCTTCGCACGGGAGTTCATTTGAGACTGAATGATGGTATTTTTTCTGTAATCGTTATCTTCACAACAATTTTGTTCATATTCTTTTCACTCGAGTTGCTGTGTTAAGGTTATACTCATCGTTGTTGTGGATTAGTTAATAATAAAATTATTTGTTATGTAAGGCTTCACACTCCTCAATATCTTTATATTTCCCGTCTCCTGTGCATGTAGTTTTTTTATAGAACATAATGGACTACATAATTCATAATCATAGAAAGTATTCTGTTTTCCAACCCATCTATCAATAAACCCCTATCTCTCCCCAATAAATCTTTCCCTTGAAGCGGCACAAGGCCAACGGATACTGCTGTTTTAGGTACGTCATAACCGCTATTAAAAATACTGTTTTGTAAGTATCGATTGTAAAGTGTATATTCATATTTTTACATAGTGCTTTCAGTAAAGTGTATCAAATATTAACGGATTTTTAATTTCAGGCCTACCATACAACCCCCACTATTGTGCGTCTCAGATAATATTAATATAGCTTAAAGTTTTAGTTGGGTTAGTAGTAATATACATGCCAAGTTTCATAAAATTCGGTCCAGCCGTTCATGAGTGAAAAAGTAACAAACGAGCAGAGACCAAAGCTACAAATTGCAGATATCGTGTCTATGGCATGTGAAACGAAAAAATATCGTGAAATTACCAGAAAAAAATCTATGTACTGATAGAGCTTACAATTTTATATTTATAAAGTAGGTATATATTTCATAATGATCTAAAGGCTACGGCTTGTAGTTGGAACCATTGTGTCTTTCACAGTGCTGATATGAAACCGATATCTGCTAATAACAAAGATGACAATTAGTATTGACTGAAACAGTTGAATGTCAAGTACGAAATAGATCATATAAAGATTTTCGAGACAAATCTGAATTGACGGCGTCTTCGCATTACTTATTTCTTTGTTTCTCACAAAATAAAAGCTCAATGAAAACCATATTTGGTATTTAATCATGGGAGGAAGAGGTTCATCATATGACAGTTTATTGTTAATATGACATTAGTGGGGGTTAACTGGTGCCCGAAAACTGATGTATGTAAAAATCTTGCTTAATATTCAAGATAAAGAAGAAATGTACACAAAAAAAATGATAAAACTTAACATTTGCAATAAGAATTGTTATAGACACTTTTTCGCTCCGCCTCATAAAAACGTAAATGTTTAAAATTTTCCAAATTCCCTTCTAAACAGCCAACTCCCCCCTCACCTACTGGTCATATTTCAGCCAATACTACCTTGACTATCGGTTTAGTATTTATAATACAGAATACAGTGGTGTATATATGTATATATATATATATATATATATATATATATATATATATAAAATTGTAACCTCTGTCTGTACATTGATTTTTTTCGCGAAATTTCACGGCAACTTTTCGTTTCGCATGTCATAGACACCATAACTGCATTTTGTTTCTTTCGTGTATGTTTGTTTGTTTGTTTGTTACCTTTTCACGCATAAACGGCTGAACCGAATTTTATGAAACTTGGTATGTATATTACTACTAGCCCAACTTAGACTTTACTCTCAACCGAACTAAGTAAAACTCGGTAAGTGTATTAGCAGTGAGGCCTTCATTATAATAAGCCATACCAACATTTCTAGGGACGGGCAGGAGTGGGGGTTATAAGGGAAGCCTGAAATTAAAAATAGTGATATTTCTTTTCCTATTGGTTTTTCCGCAAATATAAACATAACAAAAGTTGTTTATTTTGTTATTTGGAGTAACTTTTGTTATATACACTTTTGTCGTATACCTAAGTATAAATGAGTTATACGTTAAAACTTTAGCGGGCACTAATGTTTTGCATCAATAATATAAGTAGAAGAATGTTGAGAAGTCTCATGCGGGAGCGGAAGATGACGGGACCAGTTATTGAGTTTACTTATTTCCCGTCTGGCATTCCTGGAAGCGATTTCCAGTGATATTCACTATTACAAATATAATCTTACGTGCAAAACTTTGCCTATACTATGTGAGCTCGGATTGGCTTTTGAAAGGAAATATGTTCATTATAGATGATATTTAATTGTAATAAATGCTACCCATGATTATGGTTTGAACAGTCAAGGCTTACATAAAAAATTAATTTTAGTATTAAAAAATGCCAACAACGGGTATTAACCTTTAAAACTGGGATGGGTAAATGTCAAAATAGTTTGCAAAGTAAAGCCTTGCCAAAAAAATACCATCACCATTCAGCCTCAAATGAATTCCCGGGCGAAGCCGGGTATCTGAGCTAGTGTATATATATATATATATATATATATATATATATATATATATATATATATATATCTAAAATTGTAACCTCTTTCTGTACATTGATTTTTTCTCTCGAAATTTCACGATACTTTTTCGTTTCACATGTCATAGACACGAAATCTGAAATTTGTTTCTTTCGTGTGTGTTTGTTTGTTACCTTTTCACGCATAAACGGCTGAACCGAATTTTATGAAACTTGGTATACTAACCAAATTTAGACTTTAGGCTATATTAATATTCTCTGAGACAAACAGGAGGGAGGGTTGTAAGGGAGGCCTGAAATTAAAAATAGCGATATTTCGTTTCCTATTGTTTTTTTGGCAAATATGCACATAACAAAAGTTTTTATTTTGTTATTTAGAGTAACTTTTAGTATACACTTTGGACGTATACCGAAGTGTAAATTTGGCACAAAAGACTCATCTGATCTAAATAAAACTTGGTATGAGGATTAGCACTGGCGCCTTAATTATCATAAACCATAAACATTTCTAGGGATGGGCAGAAGTGGGGGTTGTAAGGGAGGCCTGATATTTCTTATTACTACTTCCACCGGAATCTATTAGAAGTTTGATGTATTCAAAATAGGATTTTCTGGGCCTACCTTTTCTTCTATTCCAAAGATATATAAGTTCTTGTCTGTTACCGCTCTAGCAGTCCTAATTTGTGTCTTATGGTTACCAAATGCAATATACAAGCGTCTTATGTAAAACTACATATAATCTTTATTAACGACTGAAATCTTACAGGGAGGAGGAGGGGAGGAAATACGAAAATTCTTATATCTCCGTTATTCAAGCCAGATCAACCCTTGCATAGAACAAAACATATTGCTAATTTACTTTGCTATAAATGTTTTTTTGTTTTATACATTTCGTTGTCTAATCAAATATTAAGCTGGAAATTTGCAAATTTAATTATCAGCATCCAGTAAATCCTCGCTCCTACTCATCTCAGTGACAATATCAGCTGATTACAAATCAGTCGCAATAAGCTGATAAATCATGCAACAGCTTAGTCCTAGTTTAAATATCACCTGTGGATTTCATTGACCTTTGGTATTGTACATGTAAATGCATTGTATTATGCGTGACGTAATCAATTAAGACATTTTGTACTCGGCTCGGAAATGTTTATCTTATGAATACCGTACTTCATACTTAACCGTTTCATCTAAAACAGGTTCCATATATGTCCCAACTTACATTTTATTTCCCGTTTACATAAGCTTCTTACTGCGAGTGAAAGCGAGAACAGATTGTGATACGAGATGAGCGTTGCAAGTAGTAGGATATCTGCTTAGTCACTTCTAGGTGGCCTTAAAGGAACTCTGCTGTTGAGGTTACATTTCCTCAAATGTCTATAGATCATATAAGAAAATGAGGTCCATTCAAAAATATAATATATATTATTATAGATATAGTACTTGAGACTAGTAGTGTGTCATACCAACACCTGTGAAATATGCTTAGTTTACTCAGCCCCTGCTTGTTGGACTATTTGTGGTCGTACATGGAAGCCCATTGGTAACAAAAATTTACTTCTTTTCAATTTATTTATTAACGTCCACTAAGGCTAATAACTAAGCTAATAACAATAAAATACATACAGACCGCAAAAGACGTGACCTTCTAAAGATCCCTCATGACTTACACGACTTACTTACTGAAGGTAGCCCACACATTCCCATAATACTCCAACATTTACATGACATTAACATATACTCAGAAATTTAGAATTGTTACATTTTTAAATCCTTTTTAATCCTTCTTAAATTAAATATTTTAGACTCCAGCTAAACTGCTTCACTGTATGTTTATGTGTGTGTGTGTGTGTGTGTGTGTGTGTGTGTGTGTGTGCGTGTGTGTGTGCGCGCGCGCGCGCAGGTGTGTTTGTGTATGTGCATGTTTGTATGTGTGATAAAGAAAGTGAGAGCATATGATTGTAAATATTTTAGGTGTTAGAAATCTTCATTTTATTCTACATACTAATTTTTATTTATTTGATTTTAGTTTAATTTTTTCCATTGAAAGTATATACTTGTTTACGTAATTTTATTAGTCTTTATAGTTTTTAATTATCTAGTTTCCTTACAAGGTGTTTTGTTTTAGAATTTAATGTTTTGTTTTTGAATTTAATGTTTTGTTTTTGAATTTAATGTTTTGTTTTTGTTTATTTATTTTATTTGTTGTTTTGTGTTTATTGTTGTTTTTCGTTGTTTTGTTATTTGATTGCGTTCTGTTATTTAGTTGCGTTCCGTTAGTTAGTTGTGTTTTGTTATATTGTTGCGTTCTGTTATTTAGTCCAGTTATGTTATTTGTTTGCATTCTTAGTTTGTATTGTTTAATTTTTTCTTGTTACTATTTTCATTTTTGTACAATATTTGTTTATATAAATTGTTTTTGTTTGGTTTTTATTAGCAATATAGCCTCGCTGCGAACGCTCCAAAATAAAATAAAAAAAATAAAACAAAAATAATTGGGACGGGTTATCTACAGGTTACCACCCTTTTCTAGCCCGGATGGGACTAAGGATTTTATTTAATGAATTCCGTCACTAAATATATTCCCTTGCCCAGGCGGGAATCGTACTCGCCACTCTAGGATTACCATGTGAGATTAAAGAAAGTTTACTTTTATACATGGTCTAACGTGTTAGCACATGTTTGAAGTTCAGGAATTCGCATTTATTACAAAATAAACATTTATGAGTAACCCCAGTGGGTCCCGACACTGTCAGGACATGTCTAGTCTTCCTACTGCAAATGTTTCTTGATAGAGTACAGTTTGTTTGTTTATTCCCCTACTAACTAACTAATCTTCAGATCGATTGTAAGACTTATAATTATATGAAAGAAGAAATAATTTCTTGAGGCGATAACACTGAGTCTGAGCTGTATCGGTATGGTATGGTTGGTATACCTACATTTACTTAAGCTTAATTTGAATACGATATATCAAAATACGAAGCATCGTATTACAAATTCTTCCCTTTGAGCAAGTGCAGGACTAAACTTTTTATAAAATAAGTTCGTCACTAAATAAATTCGTATTGCCTAAGAGAGAATTGAACTCACGGCCCTAGGTTTACCAAGTGAGATTAAGACTAATGCGTTAACTCACGTGGCTAACCTGAGCCCTTTTAATTTATGGGTTTTGAAAGTTTCAAATAGAAGGAAGCTTGAAAACTATAAATTACAATATATCCCAATTATTCTCATTAAGACAAGGAGACAGTGAGAAACTTGTTCACTAATAAATAGTTTATTAATTGAAAAGTTAACTGTTGCCAAGTCAACAGCTGATTTGCATCAGCTTGTCTATTGAGACTTTACCCACTTTTATTTTTTTGAGTTAGATTTCTGCCAATAAGTATTATTAATTTCATTATTATAGCTATTCTATTGAGAGTGTAATTATCCCGGTAAACTAATTTCAGTTATATATTGTATATATATGTCTTGGGAGAGGGATTCAAAAGTGTTTAAAAATGTTTAGAAGTAAGCAGCGAGGTAAAAGCCCTTTCCCTAACTCTGAGGAGAAATCCCCGCATCGCGGCAACGCAAAGTTAAGCCAATAAGATTGGAAGATAAAAGAAGAAACAAAGTGGCAAGTTGGAGAAAAAAAGTGTATTTGTAGAAAAATAGGAATATTTATAGTTTTGGCCGGCCATTGAGATTTGTCGTTGGGGATTGAGCTAACCTGAGCCAACTTGACCCGTTCCTAACCAAAACTCTTTGGAGAACTTTCGCTCCCACCACTTTTTATTCATGGGCCGCTCCCAAGAAGGTTCCTCTTGACTTTGTATAATATCTTCTTTTTTTTCCTTCTTCTTCTTCCTTTACTTTTTTTAGGGCTTTCCCTAGATCGGTTCTTGCCCAGGTGTTCCTCGCCGTACGCCCGAGCCTTGGATGTGTTACAATATTTATAACCGGGGATATTCTTCTTGAGTTATCGGCACTTTTAAAGCCCTTTTATCCCACTACCGTCTTCCGCAATGGTTACCATATTCAATTTCTTTTTTCCTTTTTTTTCTCCGTTTTTCCTGAAGGGTTAGGACTGTTTATGTGTTTTCCATTGTTGCGCTCCTTCAGCCGCGGGCGATTCTAGCGGATATCTGTTAAGGTATAAAAAAGAATACCCAATCGACAAAAAGGATCCATTGGAAATATAGAACCGTCACGTTCCTAGGATTTCCATAAAAAAGCATAATACTCAGCGGAGCGCGGTGTATGTAAACACAAGTGCTACAAGAAGGAAATAACCATATCATGATCCGTCTTGTGTCTTGTTGTAAGCCATCGGAAATATTTGGGGTATTAACCCATTTAGCTACCAACTTGTTCCAACACCCCCCACTACACATGACATGGGGTCATTCGGCGAAAATCCCCAACGGTCAGTTTTATTTTGCTCTTTCAAGGGAGAAAGTCCCTTCCCACTAGTTTTTCAACTTCCCCTGTCTTTCAGCCTACAGTAGTGTTATCGACTATCTAACTCGTAATTTCTTCAGTTTGTAATTGTTTAACCAATGTATCAATAGAAGTGCTTTTATTTTATTTTTAGGAAGTTAAGGCTTTCACTTGTATTTAAAACAATTATTTTTTTTAAAAAAAGGTTCGAATAATATGGACATAGGATAGTTTCTGGATTCTTCAAGTGTTGATCTATTTTCCCACTCGGATCAGAGAAGATTGAGGATTTTAATCCATAACTGTCTGGAAGACTTAAGTTAGAGAGGTGAACTTCAGCCTTGTTGAAAAAGTCAAACTTTTATTGATACCGATAGTGAGAGTGAACAAACTTGCATTAAATGAAAGTGCACAAAAAATACAGTTGGTTTGCTTGATGTAGTGAGGAAATTGAACAAGAGAGGAATTGTACAAGGCCCTAAGATGATATTGTATCTACTATATTTATTAAAATTGTATATTGCCAATTTGTTTAGTGAACATTTTTATGATTTTTTTTTTTGCAGACAATTTTTTTCACGTATAATCTTTTCGTTTTACATTTGAAATTAGGATAATTAGTTTTGTTATTTTTGATGTTTAATAAATAAATGTGTGTGTGTGTCGTTTTGTAATTATGGACTCGAAATAAATAAAAAATGACATAGAATATTAAATATTGTTTTGTTGGTTACCTTTTTCACGCATTAACTGAACCGAATTTTATGAAACTATGGTACTCAGTCTAAAATACTACTACTAAATTTATTTATCCCAACTTAGACTAATAAAATTTAGGCTATTATTAACCTATTATAAACTAACCAAATAAAATTCCTACGTCATAGCCCTGCCACAACTATTTTGTTTTGTTCGCCCATACTTTTTAACCAAGTATTTTTTATATCTTAAAAATAAAACTATATCTTAAAATGTATTCCTAGAAAATCATTCCTAGAATTGAAGGGAATAGAATAAAATGGGAATACATAAAAAAAATTCTGAATAAGTTGAGAAAAAAAAAAATTTTTTTGAGTATGGGCTCGAGGAGTACTACACGCGCCCGCTTCGCGTAATGAAGAAGCGCGGTTATACAGTTATACGGGTTAAGTACCAAGGGGGGGCTCCAATTCGAGCCCCAAATAACATATATTTAGTACAAGCTATAAATGTTGTAACCAATAAATTAATGTGTTATTAATTATAGCTACCAATAATAAAAGTTACTTTGATGTAATTTTACACTCTGGCTACACAAACATCACCATTTTTTTTTTCTCAAAAATAAATTATATATTTCTTCCTGTCATTTCCCCAGTAGCTGTAGCCTTTACTCCTCGTAATATAAAAAATATATATTTGTAGATGGTTTAATTTATGATCTGATAGGTACTTTTATTAAAAAGGAAAAAGAGAGAGATTTATACTTAAACATGGTTCGATTATTGGAATTAGGAGAAGTTAGTTCATTTTTCATTTTCAAGTGCTGCATCTGGATACACGATTTAGAGAAACTTGGGATTGTGAATCCATAACTGAATTACGACTTAAGTACTTAAGTATAGAAACGTTCCCTTTCTTAAAAGGGATTTTCTATTGATAATAGCAATTATAACTTACAATTGAACAAGGCAACAGGCTACAGCTACTGGGAAAATGACAAGGGAGAGGTTTAGATCTATAGTTCCGTCTAGTAGAATAAAAAAATTTAACCTCTGTAACTGTCATCCTTTTTTCTCGCATCACGATAACTTTTTTTTTACATTTATAGGCACCTTAATAATTATTTTTATTTTCGTGTGTGTGTGTGTGTTTAATTTTGTTTTGTTTATCTAAAGCTATTGTTGGTTACCTCGTCATTAACGGCTGACGCGAATTTTTATGACACATTGGTAGGTTATTCAAATGTCCTACTAACCCAACCTAACTTTAATGGTAGATGAACCCTAGAATAATAAGGTCCGTTCAAAACTCCTGTGACCCGGCCACTATATCTATATATATATATATTTATATATCACCCAATTTTATATATTTGTTTGATACAGTTATGTATCTAGCGGTCAGAAAACATCCTAGAGTGAGGGCATAACAATACTTAAAATTTAAAAATAAGGTTCCTATGTTGAGAAATAAAAAAAAAATTTTTTTGTCAAGTATGGGCTCGAGAGCCCCGGCTGGTAATGCGGGACGTGTGGGTGTTATACACTGAGGTGCGGGGGGGTTTTAGAGGGGAGAGGATTTTTCGAATACGAAATATCTTCGTTAACTTAGTCGTGTCGAAAAATTATAATTAATCTTCTTGCAAAAATATTAAATTACTGATGATGTAATTGGTTAGATACATTTTTTTATTCTTCAATATTTGAGATGCGCTCATTTTTCAAAAAAAAAATATATATATTTCAGTTTTCAACCCATATAAATTTTTTTCTGCTACGGGTAAAACTATATTACTGAGATGGTTACATAATTAAAATTGCACCTGATATGTGGAAGTTTTTTAGAAAAAAAATATTGTATTTTCTAGGACCCTTTCATTATTCCCAACTATGAAATTATCCATGCTGCATCCATCCTGGTATAAAACATCTTAAAGTTTTGGAAAAAAATTTTTATTGATTGAAAAGCACCGATAATTGCATTACAGCAAAAAATCTGATATAGTTCTATAGTTCTCAAAAATACAATTAATTGTTTATAATGTTTCTGTTACTATTCAGTAATTTGTTTTTTTTCAACTGTTTAGATTTCTAGGGAACCCCGATTTGTTTACATTTCTAAACTAACGCTTCCTGTACAATAAAATTACATTGAAAAATTTTCTTATTTCCGTTTTTTCTACCAATTTCACGAACTGTTGTTTAGCAGTAAGCAGTTGTATATTTATCTTTACTAAACTTCACGAGGGAAATCGAGGGAAATCTGCTTATTTCGCGCAGCCCCATGCGTGACTTTTTTTTTTTTTCACAGGTGTCATAAGAAACGTTCATTAAACATAATCCAATAGAAATAAAATTTTTAAAAAAATTATAGATCCAAAATAAAAGGTTTTTAAGGTTGTGGGCTCGAGGAGCCCCCCCCCCTTGGTAATCCATGCGACCTGGGAGAGGTCGGTAATACTAGGGTTAATTATCCTCTGAAACGAACAGGAGTGGGGGTTATACGGGAAGCCAGAAATTAAAAATCGCGGTATTTCGTTTTCTATTCGTTTTTCGGCAAATATGAACATAACAAAAGCTGTTAGTTTGTTATTTCGAGTAACTTTTGTAATATTCATTTTTGTCTTTTAACAAAGTATAAACTAGATATACACTATAAACTAAAGCGGGAGCCAATTATTTCATTGAGTGGTAACGATTAAACCGATCTTAAAGAAACTCAGTGTCAATTAGCATTAATTCTTCCATGATTATAAGCTATATTAATTTTTTTAGGCTAGAACGGGAGTGGGGATTATGAGGGAGGCCTGAAATAAAAATTCACGATATTTTATTGTCTATTTGTTTTTCGACAAACATGCACATAGCAAAAGTTGTTTACTTTGTTATTTAGGTGAACTTTTGTTTTATAAATTTCTCCATTAACCATGTGTGGAGCAAGTAATTTGCGTAGAAATATTGATATCCTCAACAATTCATTCCAATTTGAACTTACCTCACCTGGAAAAATTAATTCAAATCTATGTTAATATTTTGTCCTTAATAACTGAAATCTATGCATAATGTACTAGAGACAGGAAATATGACAATTTGGAGGACAGTGAAGACTTACATAAAAAATTAAATTTATTATTAACAAATGCCAAAAACGGGTATTAACCCTAAACACTGGGACGGGTAAATGTCAAAATATTGTGCAAATTAAAGCCTTGCCAAAAAAATACCATCACCATTCAGCCTCAAATCAATTCCCGGGCGAAGCCGGGTATCTGAGCTAGTACATTATAAAGGAAATAAATGCTGATGTTTGTGATATCAGCTGAGCGGATGTTCCCTAGGCGTAACTCAAGACCCCTCCAAAACCATTACAAGTCAAGCCTTTTACTCAATAGGCATGTAGACAAAATACAAAATGGACGTAATAAATTATATAAAAAGTCCGTCACGCAGGGCTGTAAACTAAGCAGATTTCCCACGTGAAGTTTTACAATAGAGAAATCTGCACACTGCTAACATTTAACACCACCGTGAGTAAATACAAACGGTAATGAGAAATCGTTTAGTTAATTTTAATAAGCTCTTAACGGAAACGGCTTATGAATTGTAAACAAATAGGTCTGTCAGCCACTGAGAGCTGAACAGATAGAATTGATTCTTTTCACTGGAAAGAAAATCAATTACTGCTGTACATCTGAATATAACTCATTAACTTTATTTCAAACTATTTGCTATATCTAGTACTGCAATTAATAATGAATCAGAATAATTTATAATTTAATAGCTCAAATTTTAGTAGTCTAAGAAATAAAGAAGGGGGGAGGCGGATGAAGAGAATTTATTTGCATATATCTCACAAAGTAAATGGTTAGAAGACAAGAAACGTTAGGTTACACGTGAGCCCTACTACGGAAATGGCCGAGCTAATCCGGAAACTCACGACAATAGCCGCACACACTTCATAAAAATATCTTGGTAATATACAAGATAGAGATTAAGTGTATATAACAATATTTATAGTAAATGTAATTTGCATAAGGTTGGTTATATGCAATTTTTCCATCAGACGTATGGTAACGGAGACATTTCGAATTTTCAAAAATCCTCCCCCTGAACCCACTGAAATCCCACTGGTCCGATTTCAGCCATTAACGAACTTGATCTTTCATTTTACGTAAAACGATTAAATTCCGAGTTTGGTAACGATCAAGAAAAAGAGTCTTTTATTTAATGAACTCAAAGAATGTTGAAAGAAGCTAAATTATATTAACCCTGGACATATCAGATGTCAGTTTCTCAGGTATGAGGCAGATGAAAGAAATCGACGTAGTATTGAGTTTTCATACTAATTCCAAAAATATACGGCAACACAACCGGAAGGGAGCAAAATATTATGACACAAATGCTTGTCTTACTTAAGATCTTTTATCTTCCGTATAAACAAAAACCAAAATGAACTTTTTCATCATAACAGTCTGATGACACTAGAGGGAATACTCATCTCCCATTGTAGTCCTTTCTCTTTTCAAAAAGTCCGTCACGCAGGGGCTGCGTAAACTAAGCAGATTTCCCACATGCTGCTGTAACTCATTCCTTATCTAATCTCACTACATATTCTCTATTTATATGAAAAATGGGGGGGGGGGGGTTCTGAAGACAGAAAGCAAGAAAGTTGTAATGACACGCCTAATAGTCTACTTATGAAGCAAACATAGAATAACAATTGTAGAACATCAATAGTTTAACAAGTTGAGTTCTAGAACATTATATATATATATATATATATATATATATATTATATAATTTTGACGGACCTTATTTTCGTCATTTCCTGTGTAGGATCGATGGACTTTCGAAGAAAATTTTTGAAAATCGCGTCATGGAAATCTGCTAAAATAGCTTTATATTTAAATCCGTTTATTTTATCTGGTGGTATATTATATTGTATATCCATTTATTTTATATATAAAGGAAATTAATAATATTTAAAAGCACTGCTTAAGGCTTCTCGAGTTTATGCTGTTAAATATGTATGCAATTAACTGCATGTACAAAAAGTCCGTCACGCAGGTGCTGCGTAAACTAAGCAGATTTCCCACGTGAAGTTTTACAATAGAGAAATTTCAGAATAGAGAGCCGTCGTAAAAAGTTTACGGGAACCGCGCCGCCGCGGCCCGAACTAGTTCTTGACGGCAAGAATCCACGACTAGACCCGAAGTTAGCCGATCTCATCTCAGAAGCTGAAAACAGAAAAATCCAAATACCTCGGTTAATATTATGTATATAACACTATTTATAGTAAGTTTAATTTTCGATAAGATTGATTATGTATAATCTTTCGATCCGACGTATAGTAACGGAGATATTTCGAATTTTTCGAAAATCCTCCCTTAACCCCCCCTCCCACTGTGGTCCTATTTCAGACATTAACGAACTTGATCTATATTTTTACATAAAACGTTTTAATATCAAGTTTGGTACCAATCAAACAAAAAATTGCGACCGCTAGAGCGTTAACAGGACAAATATAATATATATATATATATATATATATATATATATATATATATTTATATATATATATATATTTATAGAGAGAGAGAGAGAGAGAGAGAGAGGGGAAGAGAGAGAGAGATATACATATAATTTTTAACGGACCTCATTTTCGTCATCTCCTGGGTAGGATCGATGGACATTAATGGAAATTTTTCGAAACTCGCGTCATGTGTACGACCTCAATAGCTGATTTCTGCTAAAATATAGTTCACAAGATCTCAGTAAGATCTGTTGAAAAATTCACTGTTATATTTTTAATTTTCAAATTACGAATATATATGTATATATATATATATATATATATATCGAACATAGAATTTCAAAATATTCATTAAACAGGGACTGCGTATACTAAGCAATTTCCCACGTGCTGGTACAACCCACTAATGATCTCATCTCACGATATATTCTTTATTTCTCAATAAAAATCAAATGAGTGGAAGTGGGGGTTTACTGAAGGCTGAAAACCATATAGTACGAATAACTCTCTTAAACTTGGAGTACATGTAGCCCTGAGTATTAATAATAATTTAATTAGAGGGGGATATAAATAGATAGTTCCTTTTACTATAAATAATTTATTTTATTATATGTATTTATAATAAAATTGTATTAATTGTAGTAGTAATAAAATTATTATTTTATGGGGGAGGCGGAGGGATTTGTTCTGTTTCTTGGAAATCTTTTTACTGAGAGAATATTTTCCAACCGATAAGAAGGGTTAGTTTATTGGATATTCAGGAATTCCCTTACTATCCTCGCAGTATATAATAATATCGATTTTTGTGTTTGCCTAATTATCTCTTCACGTAAATTTAAATATGTATTACTTTTGGCACTGTTTATAAGCACAAGCAAAAATTAAATTAAATTAAATAGCAATGCCAGTAACTCTGGGACGGATTGTAGAAATCTTTTAATTCTGTAGCTAAGAATGGTATTTTACAAATTTCTTGCCAATGTTTGAATTTTTCCTAACTTGGATTTATTTTCTGAGACTGTTATCAACACTCCAGCAAAATAAATTTTAATATTATTCTTTTCAATAACTTCTTGAGGGTTATAGCGGTAATATGGGACTTCACTGTCCACCATAGCAAATTTCTTTCAAATTCCTTGATGATATATCTTAGCTATATTATTGTGTCCGTAAGTACCCTGAAGCAGCTTGCATCTCACATCCTGCCGTAATATGTTGAATAGACTCGTAAGATTTGTTGCAAAGTGTACATCTGTAGGAAATATTAACTTTCAACATATGTCCTCTGTAGGATCTACTTTTAATTACTTCGTTGGAGGAAAACCTTTCCTTGAACGGTAAATATATTTACAAGCAGTAAAACGGGCCTATACTTTGAGCAGTATTTGAGCTAGCCTTTGAGAAGTATTTTTACTATTCTGGTAATAACAATATAGCACAGATTTTACAAGATTCTTCTTCTTCTTACTCTGGACCCATTTAAAAATATTTTGATTAAATTCAAAATTTATTACGTGAAATGTTTACCCTAGCCAAATAATAGAGAGTCGAATAAAAAAAGTAGGAAAAAAAAATTAATTTATCCCAAATCAAAAAACGTGGAAATAAATTTCGAATTTAATCCAAATATTTTTAAATGTTTAACACCTACAATGAAACTTATATTGGTGAATTCTCGCAGCTGCTGAATAAAAGGATAAAGCAACACGTAAAACGTTTTTACAATAATGAAAATAAAACTGTCTTGACGGATCATTCTGTCTCCAAGGAACGCAACATCAATTTTGAAAAAGTTCAGATAATTGATAATGAAAGATATAATACTAAACGAAATATAAAAGACAATATTCATAATAAAAAAAAAAAAATAAACGAAAAAAAACAACAGAAATTAAATAACTCAATCATATATTCTATGACATGTTATCTTAAAATAATCGAGTTTATATTATGATGCGATATAATTGAGTTCAAGGTTGAGTTGACTACAATTCGATTATTTACACGACAATAATCGAATTGTAGTCAGCTGACTTAACCTACTTCGGGAACCTCTGTATGAACTGCATCCCTTGTTAGGAAGGGACAGTCGCAACGAACGATAGCAATAAATAAAGTAAATAAATAAATATATCATGTAAGTAGGCACTTATTATTGCAGAATTTATCAAAGAATTATCATTGGGCTTTGTTATTTTACATTTTTAGCAGATTTCTCTTAAGGGAAATCAGCTATTGAGGTCGTACTCATGACGCGATTTTCGAAATTTATTTTCTAGTGCTCGCAATTATTGTTTGATCGTTACCAAACTCAATATTTAGTCGTTTTATGTAAAAAGAAAAATCAGGTTCGTTAACGGCTGAAATCCTACTAGTAGCGGGGGGGGGGGGGTTAGAGGGGTAGAATTTTGAAAGTTCGAAATATCTCCGTTACTATACGTCGGATCGAAAAATTATACAGAACCAATCTTATTGCATATTAAATATACTATAATCATTTTTATATGCATGTATTCTCTATCTTGAATATTAACCAAGGTATTTACATGTTTTATATGTGGCTATTGTCGGTTCTGTTCTTTCGATTCCGCTGAAAGTTAGTTAGGCCTTTTCCGTAACTGTTTGGCTCTCGTGAAACTGGTACAGAGACTGGTGTAAGTTTCTACTTTGGGAGACATATGCAAATATGTTCTGTTGACCCTTCTCCCTCCCGTTTTAAGTTCTTGGATTACTAAAATTTGATTGATTGAGATAATTCTGATTCATTATAAATTACAGTTCTAGATATAGTATGTAATTTTCAATGAAATTAATATGTTATATTTCAGTAATCGTTTTTCTTTCCTTTGTGAAGTTGACAGACCTGTTTACATTTCAGAGACTTCCCGTCGAGAGGTTTCCTATTATCATTTCTATTTATTCACTTAATATTCACGATGGATTCTACCAGGATGTAGATTTATCTTTTTTTAAAGTACAGTAGAGAAATCTGCTTAGTTTACGCAGCCCCTGCGTGACGGACTTTTTTAAATTAATGTTCTTATATTTCGAAAATGGATGGTGGTATTTAAGCCACGAAATATGTAGGGCAGCATGAAGAAAGTTTGCGAGTAGAAAAAATGTTTTTAATTGGTGACCCTTGTCCATGAAATTATGAAGAACATATGAAATTATTATTAATATTATAAAGAATCATTTTTATTACGAAAGACCCCACCTAACCACTAGACTACTCGTCAATGATGTATGGTAAGGCATTGGCTGTTCATGAGTTGTTGAGCCAAAACTATTTCATTAGGAAAGGAACTTCGTTATTGATCTTACTTTTCATATTCTTTAACATAGACGCTGTTTCAGGTGAAATTTAATTCCAGTTTGTTCTGGTATAACATCATTTGAAGGGCGTTTAATTGGAACATTGAAAGCCAATAGTGTTTTCAGCTGAAAGGACCCGGCGAGAGAAACATTAAACTCAAAACCACTTTTCCCGGTATCAGTCGATTGAGGCCTTTCCACGTGTTATGCCTTTGATGAGAACGGTTTTCCGGGGATAGCTAATATGACAAGAGGATGCTGAATTCTTCCGAAATAAGATATTTAGTGGAGCACACGAAAAATATGTAGAGTGTCTCACTCATTGCGTTAGGCTAGAAGGTTGGGTCAAATGGTAACATCGGGAAAGGAAAAAAAGTCCTTCACGCAGGGGTGTGTAAACTAAACAGATTTCCTACGTAAAGTTATACAATTGAGAAATCTCCATACGAGCGCCGAAGTTACGGAAACGGTCGAACTAGCTTTTGGCGGAAAACACACTCTCGTCCGATACCCGCCAACATTTAATAAAATGCACATATCTCGGTTAATATTCAAGATAGAGAAAAAATCTATATAACAATATTTATAGTACATTTAATTTGCAATAAGATTGATTCTAGACAATTTTTCGATCCGACGTATAGCAACGAAGATATTTCGAATTTTCCAAAATCCCCCCTCCCACTGGTTCGATTTTAGCCGTTAACGAACTTCATCTGTATTTTTACATAAAACGTTAAAATATCGAGTTTGGTTACGATCAAACAAAAATTGCGACCGCTAGAGCGTAAACAGACAAATATATATATATATAAGATTGACCGGACCTCATTTACGTCATCTCTAGGGTAGGATCGATGGACATTTGAAGAAATTTTTCGAAAATGCCTCATGAGTACGACCTCAATTTCCCCTTAAGGGAAATCTGCTAATACAGGGAAATTGGAATTATCAAAAGGTCCGTCATGCCAGCGACATCGTAAGCAGATTTCCCACACCCTGGAATGATAAAATGGTTTTCTAATTCTCTACTAATAAGAAACCTATAAAGTCCGTCACGCAGGGTCTGCGTTAACTCAGTAAAATTCCCTCGTGCCCCTCATATCTGTATTTATCTCAAAACGTTCATTGAGAACAATATTTGGAATTTAGTCTTCTAAAAAAGTTCTTCATGATATAATATCTTATTGTTAATATGACATGAGTAGGAGTGGGAGTTGACTGAAGGCCGAAATCTAAAAGATGCAAATATCTCGGTTAATACTCATATTAAAGAAAATATATATATGCCATTTATAAGCAGTTTCATTTAGAATAAGATTGGTTCTATACAATGCTTCCATCCGACGCATAATAACGGAAATATTTTGAATTTTCGAAATTCTCCCCCCTTTAACATCCCTCCCCCAGTTCTATTTCAGTCGTTTTACCATAGCAACATGAAATGCTTACATATCGAGTTTGGTAACGAAAACGAAAATTGCGACCACTAGAGTGGTAAAAGATAAATATATAGATAGAAATATGCAATTTTCAACTGACCTCCTACTTGGTAGGATCTATGGAAATTTCTCGAAAATCGTACCATGAGTACGACTTCAATAGCTAATTTGCCTTGAGGGAAATCTGCTAAAATTCAAATATCTCAGTTCATTTTTGAGATTACTAACACAAGCAATTGAGTGAGGTTAAATCAAATCTGCAACTAGATTAATTTTATACAATTTTTCGATAAACAACCTAGATATTCCGAATCATCAATTTCCTCTCCCCGCCCCCGTTCTGCTGGTGTCAGATTTCAGTTTTAGTGAACTTGATCTATAGTTTTACATACACGTTTAAATATTAAGTTCTGGTAGCGCATTCAATGTGAGAACATCGCTATCAAGCCTGCCAAAAGTTGTTACCCAAACGTTGCTTTCAATGTGTTAAAAAGCGCAATTCAATCTACAATTAGTACTTTGTAAATAGTGATAGCACGAATCAATCATATACATATACTAGCTCAGATACCCGGCTTCGCTCGGGAATTCATTTGAGGCTGAATGGTGATGGTATTTTTTTGGCAAGGCTTTACTTTGCACAATATTTTGACATTTACCCGTCCCAGTGTTTAGGGTTAATACCCGTCGTTTCTGTGGATTTGTTAATAATATAATTAATCTCTTATGTAAGACTTCACTATCCTTCATATTGTCATTATTTCCCGTTTCCTGTGCATTATGCATAGATTTAAATTATTAAGGAGAACATATTGACATACATTTGAATTAATTTTTTAAGGTGAGGTACCTGGTAGTTCATATTGAAAAGAAGTGTTGAACAAATTTCTCTAAATAACAAAATAAACAACTTTTGTTATGTGCACATTTGCCGAAACCCCAATAGGAAATCACTATTATTAATTTCAGGCCTCCCTTATAACCCACACTCCTGCCCGTCCCTAGAAATGTTAGTATGGCTTATTATAAGGCAGGCGTTAGTACTAATTCACATACCGAATTTTATTTAGTTCGGTTGAGTCTTTTGTGCCAAATAAAATTGTGGACTCCCGCTATAGTTTTTAGCGTATAACTCATTTATACTTCCGTATACGGCAAAAGTGCATATATTAAAAGTTACTCTAAATTACAAAATGAACAACTTTTGTTATGTGCATATTTACCGAAAACCCAATAGGAAACGAAATATAGCTATTTTTAATTTCAGGCCTCCCTTATAACCCCCACTCCTGTACGTCTCAGAGAATATTAATATAGCCTAAAGTCTAAGTTGGGTTAGTAGTAATATACATACCAAGTTTCATAAAATTCGGTTCTGCCGTTTATGCGTGAAAAGGTAACAAACAAACAAACATACACGAAAGAAACAAAATGCAGTTATGGTGTCTATGACATGTGAAACGAAAAGTTATCGTGAAATTTCGCGAAAAAAATCAATGTACAGACAGAGGTTACAATTATATATATATATATATATATATATATATATATATATATATATATATATATAGATTTGTGTGTATTTTTTCACAAATAACACGACGACGATTGACGATTTGGGTCAATTTTTTTTTTTATTTAAATATAAAATCACACTCGGAATTACTATTCTCACAGCAGATAATCCATTTTTTTTTCAAGGAAAAAACATTCAACACCTGTGCCCCCCCCCCCATGAATGGACGTAAATTAGTATTTTATTTGTTTAATGAGTATTCTCTGGGCAATTAACAGAATTTTCGGTAGTCATGACTTTATGGCTTATGCAAAAAAATAAAACACTATCGTCGAATCGGCATCAACCATTGGTGATTTCTTCAAAAGTGTTTTCAGGACTGAGTTATGTAGAATGAAGTTTTTTTTGGCAATGAAGTGAACTTTCCAGCTTTTTTCAGTTCAGCTCTGCCTTTACTGTAGGATTTCCAATAGAATTACATATTAATTCGTATGTTGCTGGATGTGGGAGTGCAGATCTGGGAAACAGGTCTCAATAACACGAAGTGTTAACAAGCTCACTTCGTGTTATTGAGACCTGTTTCCCAGAATTACATATCGTTAATGAATGACTCATAGAAAATCAAGTTTTAAATCGTTGATTTTTTTTTTCCATCTGCTGTCCTAAAACCAGGAAAATTTACTCTTTTTCCGACCAATTTTTAAATAAATCGTCGATTTCTTTGATTTCCGGTCAATTCGACCGGCACCCATTTATCGAGTTTTTTCGACTTCCCAATCTGTTGCAGGTGGTTGGAAGAGGTCATAGACGTCACATCCTATTCTGCAGCAGTTGTGCGTGGATTGACTTCGACTAAGGCTCTCAGTGGGTCGTTGTCAACATCGGATGGCCGACCACTACGCTCCTCATCTTCCAGGCTCACGTCACCGCTGATGAATTTCTTGAACCACCATTATGCCGTACGTTCTTTCGTGGTTCCTGGGCCTCGTTGATATCACGTTCTGCCTGGAGAGCATTTTGGCCTAATTCGAACTGTAATAAGAAGATTGTGCGAATTTGCCTTTTGTCCATGTATTAGTTGAAGTCCTCCAAAACTGGAAAGTAATTATTTTAAAACAAACCCTATACAACGAATAGATAGAGCAAAAAGCGCGCTTTAAAACGATACGTATATTTTCACAATATTGTTGCGAAAATTAAAAACATGAAAAGTTAAACAGAGATAGCCACGTATTTAGGAAGTACTGATGAGATCAAAGGGGAGCCACCAGACGGTCCCGCTCGTCCTCGGCAATACCAGTCCAGATCGAGAAGAGTCCGGACAATTCCCTTTGATGTTTTCGACAAGCTATAAAAGGATCCGCTAGTTGAGTTTATTTAAAAAAAGTTCGTCACGCAGGGGCTGCGTAAACTAAGCAGATTTCCCACGTGAAGTTATACAATAGAGAAATTTCAAAATAGCGAGTCAGAAACAGACAAACAGAGATTACAGTTACAGGGACAGCCCGAACTAGCTCTTGACGGAAACTCACGACTAGACCCGAAGTTAGCCGATCTCATCTCAGAAGCTGAAAACAGAAAAATGCAAATATCTCGGTTAATATTCAAGATACAGAATAAATGTATATAACATTATTTATAGTAAATTTAATTTGCAATAAGATTGATTCTATATAATTTTTCGATTCGACCTATAGTAACGGAGATATTTCGAATTTTCAAAAATACTCCCCTTTCAAACCCCCCCCCCACTGGTCCGATTTCAGCCATTAACGAACTTGATCTTTATTTTTGCATAAAACGTTTAAATATCGAGTTTGGTAACGATCAAACGAAAATTGCGACCGCTAGAGCGTTAGCAGACAAATATATATATATATATATATATATATATATATATATATATATATATATATATATATATAATTTTGAACGGACCTCATTTTCGTCATCTCCTGGGTAGGATCGATGGACATTTGAAGAAATTTTTCGAAACTCGCGTCATGAGTACGACCTCAATAGCTGATTTCCCCTAAGGGAAATCTGCTAAAAAAAAAAAACTTTGAGTTTCCTTTGTTCTCAAGCTGTCTTCAAGTGATCATCAGTGCGATAGTGCGACTTAGTTGCAGTGCGGTAAAGTGTTTTATGTGAAGAACAATGTTGTGCCTGACTCTGTAAGGAACAGTATAGTGCCTGTTTAAGACGGTGCAGTGCCCTTAACTACGCGAAGATCAGTGATCATGAGTGAATTATTGGACAGTGTAATAAGAAGAACAGTGAAGCTATCAGTGCATACTGTGAGTAGTAATTAAGAATAACAAACCAAGTGTGCAGTGTGTTGTTAAATAAATTGAGCAGTGATTAAAGCTCTGAAGGTTGTGTGTTTAATTTTTCAATCCAAAAGAACTCTAATCAACAAAGTTTATTACAGATTTTGTAATAAACGTATCAATATTATAACACAACTCTCTTTGAAATTACATAATTTAAAATATCGACAACAAAAACCGCAAAAACTTTCTTTACAACCCAATATCTGCATTTACCTACAGGAATAAATAACAAACCTTAATCATTATTAATATTTGCTTGTGCTGTAGACTTACCTAAGGTGATACTTAGAAATTAATGTAGTATAAAATGGATGTAATCCTCTCAGGGCTTCTTTTAATTCCCTAATTCATAGAGGTAGTAATATTCTTACTTGTTAGTTGTAAACAAATGAGCCAGAAGTGTTCAGTATTTAAGTGAGCACAATTACTTAAATATTAAAAAATTGTGGTCACCCTGTTAGTGTTATGGTACCGAATCCTCCAGGGTGTATGGTGAATGACTTCTGTGTATAGAGCCCTCTTCTCATTTTAATTTTTCAAGTACAAAGCGTAATTAAGACTGGCATACTAGGATTTTAAGTTTTACTATTCCATGGCCATCACTTAATGAAAGAGTTATTATAAGGTCCTAGGTACTATAGACAAATAGCAAGGGACACTCTCTCAGCATCAGAAATATGTTTAAACCCAAATCATTATATGTATAATGATAGTAAAATCCTCTACTATCATTATACAAAGAATGATGATGGTTTGGTATTGGTATAAATTCTTCAAATAGAGGCTATTATTTATTATGCTTACAGTTTCAGCACCAATGTCCCCTTCTTCAGAGCAATTGTAGAAGAGGAGGAGCTGGGAGCAAAATAACTACCGCACTCAATGAAAGTTACATCTTGAATGGTGAATTTATAGCCGACACCCAACCATCCTCTTCTATCATTCAATTATCAACAGCTAACCAACACCTGATACGTAATTTGTATAATATAAATAAATTAAGAATTTATTTAATTTCTAATCCACAATACTTGTGAATCCCAGAAATTATCAATGTGAGGACATGTCTGGAGTAATCATAACCATGCAAGTAGGAAGATTGCTATGAGACAAATAAGTAATTTCACCCACACTTGTGTTGTGTCGAGCAAGTATAATTATCCCTTTGTCCATGAGTAAGAATCCTGTAACTTTCAACTTTATATATTTTGATCTTATCGGTTTTATGTACATTAAAGAACAAAAGAGAATGAAAAACAATGTCTATATTTAATATTTGTACTATAAATTCAACAATGAGAGACCATAATAACCCTTACATGATTCTTAATAAAATAAATAATTCAACACTAATACTGACATTTAATTAATAATGTACTAAGGCAGAGTTTTGCGATTCCTTCCTAAATAATTCAAACTAGACCACAACAACAAACAAATTGTTAGACAGTCTCTTGCAGGCACCTGATTTCCAAATTTACTGGTTACGGAGTTTCCTATTCCATTCCAGTGAAACAATAAAATTTTATAATTTTTTAAGTCCTTTATCAGTCTCATCTTCCAAGGAATTCCATGTGAATAATTTCTTTTTAAAGCTTCAACTTTCTATATTTTCAAAACAAATTTCTGTTTCAAACACATTGGTTTTAGCAAAAATAATCACTAATTTTATAGAGATTAAATAAGCAAAAGCTAATTTTGTTTTTTGTTAACAGAAATACTACCATATCTAAGAAATATTTCATCGCCATAGTTTTTTACAATGTAGCCTTGAAAATGCATTTGAAATTTATAGTTAAAGTCAATAAAAATGAACAAATGAATTTTAAAATCTTTAAATATTGAATTAAACAGTGGGATCTGAATTAACTAAATAATAAATTATGAATGCCATTGATATTTGATAAAATATAATTGAAGAAAATTATTTCCTTTTGCATTTTGCAGAAAAAAAAGAAATAAAATAATTAGTATAAATAAATAAAATACTAATAGTTTTATTGGTCTTCAGAAGCTATTTCAAAAAAGTGGTCTTCCTTCAAGTACCATTATTTTATTCTCTATTCCTGTGATTTATAAAATTTTCTACAAAAATCTTTTTGGATATGGTTTTAATCAAACGCAATGCTGAAATCAGTCTTGAAGCTTCTCCTGTCTATGGAATACATGTTATCAGCTGTACACTCGTAAACACCAGCATCCATCTGAGTTGCAGGATCAATTTCCAATTTTGATTTCACTTTGTCTTTGCCCATTCTCCATTCATGAACCTAAAATTTCAATAGAACAATGGAATTTAAATTAATGATGTAAAAACTATTTTTCATTTTTATTCATTGCCAAAGTTCTCTCTAAAAGAAACCCAAAATTAAGTTTTGCTTTTTAACTGTCACATTGTTGAAATTTTCACTTAGCGAAGCATGCTATTATAGAAGGATGCATATTAAGACTAGGACAAAATTAACTTAAATTTAATTAACAAGGCTATTATTATTTGCCTCAAATCATCATGTATATTTTTCTAATTTTCAATCTTAGTAAAAATGAAAATTCTGAAAAAAATATTTTTATTTCCTTATTGTCAATGTTATCCAGGTGTTCAGTCGTCATTTGAATTTTCCGCGCTCGCTGAGTTCACAAACCCGCCACACACATGCAGATCACCAAGGGTGTGGCCTACAGCGGAAACTACGTTGCAGCTCAAGAAGACATCGGCTAGTTACAAAGATTCAGGTCAGTTGGGCTTTGACGCTCTCAGGGGTCGTTTCTACGGCCAGTTGGGCTTTGCCCCTCCGGGGTTGTTTTCCCCCTACAGTAAAGTGTGTACACCGCTTCATAGATAACCGCTCAGTTGGCCTCTCCAGGGACGGTTCTACCGCCACAGTTATAGTCAATCTTTCATCTCCCGCAACGCTACCATCATATACGGATCACCGCAACCAGCTAGAAGACAGAATCTTATAGGGAACACAGAAAATAACACCGGAAGAAGACTCCACTTCAAGGAAAGTATATGTTTCCCGCAGGTACCTACTTCTAATAATGCTAGCATTATCTACGCAAATTATTAAATGAGTACTCACACAATATAGGACCGATCGATCATTCTATTATATATATATATATATATATATATATATATATATATATATATATATATATATATATATATATATATATATATTATTGGCTTGCCGCTAAATTATTTTATAAAGTTAAGTTTCCTTTTGTTTCTTTTTCAACCTCTATATCTATAAAGTGTATTATATGTTGCTTAATCAATTCAATATACTTGATTCTTTGGAGAACTCAAATAGTGACTTGTATTATTTCCCCTCATCTTTCCAGAAAAATAGTAAATATTTCAGTCTAATGCTCTCTTATTCTTGCCTTTAAAAAGCTTCCCGCCTTTACATTTTGGTGCCGAAACTAGGGACTAAAAAGCTTCCCCGCCCCGACATTTTGGTGCCGACATTTTGTATTATTATTACCGCAAAAGCTAACCGCACGCCCTAACACCAGAAGTTCAAAAATTTGTGAAGAAGAAAGCAAAAATTAAACATTTGAATTTACTGAAAACATTAAAGAAATATGTACTCATTTTTTTTTTAAATGAAGTACCAACAATTATATTTCTTTATTATTGAGTTTTAATGCTTTTTAATAAAGAATTTTTACTTGTCATCAAATTTAACCATCTGTTTTGGCATGTCATCCAGTTTTTATCCTATCTCAGCCTAGAAAAAGGAAAACTACTTTTATTTATATTGTAATTGAGTTTTATTAGTGTATTATTCTTATAAGAGACCTTTCTGGATGGTTATTAATTTTGATTTCAAATAAAAAAACAAATTAAAATCTCCACTACTCCAAACTTTAATTTGGGCAACTATTCCTTCTAACCTATCATTAACAAGAATCAACAAAGAGAGAAATATAAATTTCAATTATGACCAATGATAACCAATAAACGAGTGATTTAAGAGGGAATTAGGTTTTTGAAATATCTTTTGTCCAAGCCTAATTACGTCATATGTTTTTTCTTAGAGGAAAAATGTCCATATCCTTTTGGAGCATTATGAAATTGTATCCCTACAAAAAGATCTATCTAGAGGGACAAAGCTAAAAAAAAATTGAAAATAAACTACTGGTACTTCTAAAGTATAGCACTTGGCAGATCAAAAGCACTTTAGTCAGTTACGATCTAAAGTAGAGATTCACAACTAAATGTTCCAACAGTCTTAAGTATGAAATTGCAACCATTCTAAGGTTGTTTGTTTTAAAGATACGTGAGATACATACATATATAAGTATAGAAGTCATGCTGAAACTGGTCAATATTATTTCAGGGAGGGTCAAAACAGATAACTCAATTGAAATGTAAAATTCCAAATTGGTTGTTATAAAATATTCCTTTTCTTTATGCTAGGAAATGAAAAGTGTTCTGTGCTATGAAGCACTGTTATTCTATCATATGGCATTCGTTTGAGTGATATGAAGGAAAGTAAGTACTAGGGTAGAAGGATTTAGGTCTACATTCCCGCATCTATGATAATTCAAGGACTCTATTCGGAAGATTGGACAAGAATTTAGACCTTGATTGTAAGACTTCTCTGCAGTGTTTAAGAAGGCCCTAACATGGAGCCTCTGGAGAAGATTGAAAATAATGGGATCTGCAAAACACCGAATTTGGGATGTAATGTCTAGGTGTCTCATTTTTTTGGTATTCATTCAGACATATCTTTAAGTGGAAGAATGAAAAAGAGGAGCTGGAGGGAGTCTTGCCGAAAAATGACAGGAAAGCATCAAGCAGGTTGAAGATATGGCATATAGAATTCAATGAGGAACCTCATTTACCAGTGAGTTTCTCCCAGTTTTTTTTATTAGGTGGGTGAATGAATTTTTTTTCGTAATTATAATTTTCTTAAATCACTGTTTTATCCAGTCATGTTTAAAATTACTACTACTTTTACAAATATTTTAACAATTGTCACTGCTGAATACTAGAACATTACATTTTTTTTTTTAGGTAAATGAATAGGAAGATGAACTTGTATTTATCCTATATGTTAGACAGTTCATTTCATTAGCAACAAACATTATTCTGACTTATCTAACAAAATAACCTATTAAAATACAATACTTACATGTAGATAGAGATGGGCCATTATCTCTACTCCGTCTTTAAACCAAGTAATATGTGGCCGTGGTGAACCTCTTGCGACACAAACAAAAGCTATCTTGTGCCCAAGCACATATTCATAGTCAAAGTGGGAAGCCTCAAGAATTTTTGCACCCTATAAGCGAGAACAAAATAATTATATTATATATAAGGAAGCACAATAAAACTGAATAAACAATTGCTTAATACAATTAAATATAAAGAAAAACAAACCACATACATTTTCTTTAAAATTACCCAGCTATTAATTTCCTTATGGCATATGACATATTAAATTTAGAGGTTCATTTTCAAAACAAAGGTTATTTAAAAATAGATTTAGTGACCAACTAGTTGCAGGAGCACTACTAGCCATTGATGGGTTGAAATCAACTTAATAATTTTATTTTCAAATATAAAAATTAGAGTAACTCTATAAGATAATATTACCAATAAAAATATATTTGTTTAACACCCGTTTTTGGGAGAGATTAAATATAGCGGATAAAAAGCAAATTTGAGAACACTAAAGAAGGTCACACCTGAAATGTATAATGTTCATCTATGTTTAATAGAAGAAAGTAATTTTGCATAATACTTTCAAAGATTTCAGATATGCCTATGGTAGGATTGACAGAGATTAAATCTCTCAAATCCTGTATATCCCTCAATAGATCCCAAGGCTTATTGCTCATGACCCTTAATGGCCGGCTCACTAAAGACTTATATTCATTCATTTACCATTATTATGGAACCATGAGGAATTCTTAAAGGCCTTGTGACAAAATACATCAAGAAGAATAATATCATATGAAAACTCAAAGAATACGTCACCTGAATTGCAGTTTAAGGATATTATAATGTTGAGAGATCGATGTTGCAGTATCCATCACTTCAGGATATAAAAAGGTGTAGTCTTCCAGCACTCATTTTTAATTGCTGGTTTTAACACTAAAGTGACATCTTCAGGAATTTATTTAAAATATAAAAATAAACCAAAAATAATAAAAATATCGCTAGAGAATGGGTTATAAGGTTGCTAACACAGCCCTGTCAATCTGCAGAATGCTTATAGTTTTTGGTTTCTATTTCTTTTTAAAAAAAAGATGCCACTGATAGGGAGAAATTGGTAGTTCAAATTTAATGCAGGAAGACTACATGTTTATTATCCTTTATAGATATTGGTGTTTAACAAGTAACTAGGTATGAAGAATTCCACTACGTAGGGAGCAAAGTTGAGAAAAAAAAATAATACTAGAATAAAAAAGAATAATAGAATTGCTGGTGGAATATAATTGGTCTTTAATGTTTTCAGAATATCTTGAACTGACTTCAATTAAGTCCAAGCTCCTCATATAGTCAATTGAGTTGTCCCACTGTGAAGGATTTTGAGGTCTGAAAAAATCAGTATTCTCATGGTTAAGGGGGTCTTCAGACAGATTTTGACCCAGTAAAAGAAATGAAACGACATTCCGAAGGTAGCTATCTAGTTTCTTTACAGAATCTATATTCAAATATTAAAACAGTTTTATAATTAGATTTGATATAGTTGATTTTAGGACCACATACCAGAACAGGTATTGTATTTTACTCAGTTCATACTTTCTTCATTTGAAACTTTAAATGTGATGTTTAGATATTTATATTAGAGATATACGATTTCAACCCCATTACATGGGATCAAAGAAAGTCATTAAAAATAATTTATAGATCTTTTTTATGAACAGCAGAAAAGGATTTATTCAAATCTTCTGTTTCTCTAATAAATATGAAGAAATTTGCAATATTTTACTTTGCCCTGCTCTAATCCCTCCCCTCTATACATTATTTCCCATTTCCAAAATAAGCAGAACACTTTATTTTTAATTAACCTTTCAAATATATTTAAAACATCAAAATTGCAGAGGGTAATAATGTCCTATGTGGAAATTAGAGCTTTCAATATGGAGTAACAGCACTCCCTAGACTAAGATGCTTATTTTGCTAAATATCCTACTATAACATTTTCCCTATGTCAAAAATATAAGGCAGGTTTTTAATTACTTTAATTCTAATATGTTAATACCTTTCTCACGCATATTTATGCTTGCGTGCATACATTTCATATTCCTAATAATTAAATACGTAAAATAATTGAAAAATATACATTATGGTTGTTGTAATACTGGTCAGACTCAGGATCCCTGTATTTGCCAGTCACTGGCAGTCCAATCTGCATCCTGCTTTTTGATCGTCTTCCGCCTCTAGCACCTCCTCTCCTTTGCCCAAAGCATGACATTGCTAACAGCATAAGTAGCATAATTACCATTTCTCTTTTTAAATTCATTCTTGCTTGTTCACTTCCTGAAAAAGGGTTAACAATGTAAATTGAATGAGGTGTGATATTATGTCTGTCAGAAGCTAAAGAAAATCTTTAAAAATCATAATTTGTACTAAGTTATAGTCTTAAGGATGAGGCAAAGCCAGGACAACAATTGCTTCCTATCTTCAAAGCGAGTGCAGTGTCTTCTACATTTTGATAAACGATCTAACGATCCAAGAATGACTGGATGATTGTTGATCAACTGAATTTGGATAACTCATTTTAGCACAGCATTATAGAAACACATTGGAAAAGGAATGAATTGTGTGCAAAATTCACCCTAAAGTTGCTTATACCTGACCAAAAATTGAGCAGGACTGAATGCTGCAATCATTTTCGTTCAAACTTCCATTTACCTTCACAAGTACAACATTGTTCTGAAATCACTAATAAAGAATAGAGAGCCAAAGATTCACCAAGAAGAATCGTGCCTTCCGCAAGGCACCCAAATTTTTGTGATGGTGATGAATGATTTAAATGTTTTGGCAATGCACCTGCACATTGATCAGTTATTTTCCTGAATTTCTGTGTTGTTCCATTCCTTCATACCAGATTTTAACCCTTGCGATATCTTTTTCTTTCTGAAATAAAATATGGCCCCTGACCCTGAGATGATATGGAGACCATAAAGTATTGAACAATGTACCCAGAGCTTGACTTCAGAAGAAATCTAGGGATTGTTTCAACAATGGGCATAGAGCTGGGACGCAAATTGCTACAAATATGCAGGATTTAGAATATGATAAGATTGATGTACCCTAATTTTCTTAAATAGGTTTATATGAGATAATTTCATGTAGTCAAGTATCTATATGCATATATATGTAATAATTTTTCTAACAGGCTTTATGGATATATAAGTATTATTGATTTGTTTTAAAGGAACTTGTTTAATATATGGTTTAAAAAAAACTACAAAAATATATTGTTTTTTTTTTTTTGTTTTTTTTTCAAAGGTACACATATCTAGAATTTCCTTTTGTGTTTGAAAAAGAAAACAAAAAGATGTACATACATAAAATTTGTTTGACAAACCTTAATTTAAGGAATGTTAATTTTTTATAACATGATTCTAAAAATTTATATTATAGCAATAGGCACAACCTATCTAATAGTTGATATTAATATAAAATTTGTATTGGCAATCCTGATGGAGAAACAATTTCTTAAACTAGAAACTGACCAATTCCTCAAAAAGAAATTTTATATATATGAATGACACACATACACATTTAAAAATGATTCACTGTTAGATTATCTGTCTAATTGTGTATATGTAAAAGTCCACTGATTTTATGGATTTTTAAGTTAAACACTTGAAACATACAGATAATCTCGGGCAGATTGAAAAGCGTCACTCTCAATTGTCTTTGGGAGAAGGAATGAACTCTCTGAGAGAGCGGCACTCGAGTTAAGTGGTTAAACATCAAACCTTCACATTCAAACTTGTTACCGAGACACTCTATCTATCTGCAACATATATTATGAAAATTTATAATTAAACTTTATAAGGGGCATCTTCTTTTGTAAGTAGGTAGAATCTTTATACTTATTGAACTCCAAAAAATAGGACCAATAAGAATTGCTAAATTCCATAGAGGAGCTATAAGTATTTGTATCAGTATTGGGTATTATATTACTTTTAAAAAAGAACGTTTATCATATAAATCAAGATAACTTTTTAACTATTTTAATATTATTTATCATTAGATCGTCATTATTTATCATGTTTATAAAAACTCTGGAAGTTAAAAGACCCATCTTATATAACACAAATAAATCTATTCTTCCGAGCCTAGTCTAAAGATAGTCTGATGTTTATTTTGACTCTCAGTTATAAATAATAGCACAGTGGCTGCTTATAACGAATTAAAATTAACAAAATTTAATTATTACAGAATATAAAATTAAATAAATTACTTATCTCAACAAAAATAAGGCTCGATCATGTTAATTAATATATTTAAAATATTATTTTTTTTTGTAGAAATATATTTCAAGATATAACTGTAGAGAACTCCATATTGTTCTATTTTAAGAAAATTTTGTAGCAAAAATATTTTTTGTAAGTGTACTTTTCTTGTTAATTAAAATCAGACTAAAATATTAAATGAATTACATATTTTTTTATTTGTTCTGGCTATCATTTCTAAACATAAAGTTATTTTAATTGCTACATACCTGGTTTTACTGTAAAATATTAAGCACCTAACACTGCTCCAATATTTGAAGATACTATTTAACAACTATTTTCAGAGAGGCCCATGAAAATGTACAATTATTGTTAGAAATGGGAATTTAACTATTGTTTTTTATCGTATATATTTTAAATTTGTATGAACTACACAATACTTAGAATAGTTATCAATATTGCTCAGGATTATCTACAGGTCTCTGTGTTATCTACTCTTCTCAAATGAAAATGGTACTGAAAATTTTATTATAAGCGGTCTGGTCGAATAAGAAATAAATTTGTTTAACTTACACGGGAATCAAATCCATGACCCTAAGTTAACCAGGTGCATTGAGAGTATGCTTTAACCTGAATCCCTTTGGCATTTCTTTGTTAAAAATAATAATTTCCAATGATAATAAAAATTCACTGAGAAAAATCTATGGCAGAGTCTACTATGCCTTTAAGACAAATGGTATTTCAGATTATTAGCTGAGATCAGTTTCAAGACTTGCAACCACGAAACTGAACAATTTATTTGGAGAGGATATTTTAAATATGTTTTTACACAGTCAAATCACGGATAAAGGATTATCCTTTTTTGACAACAATAATTTCATTGCATCTAATCCTTAGTGAGACAAATTAAAGTATTCCATGACAAAAGAAAGGATCTTTAGGTCTCTAATTTTAGAATCGCAGACATTTCGCCCTCCTGGGCATTAACAATGCTAAAAAAAATACCTATTATGCTGAAGTGTTAGAAAAATTAAAATAATTCTGCAAAATAAAGGTAAAGATATTTTAGGGGGAAAATTTAATTATTACTCTGAAGTGATTTAAAGGTTTTGGCTGTGATCATTTTAAATAACTATTAAACTTTTAATTTTTAAGTTTATGGATTTATAATTGTCTAATATAGTCTAGGATTTTATGACTGTTATACATGTATGAGAAAAGTTAATAATGGCATAGCACTAAATGAGGATTATAGAACCTACCTGTTAAGAGATTAAATATTATCAGATTATTAGATATTAACAAATTACCTCTTGGTAAGGCTAAACAAAATTAAGGAGATTTTTATTATGTGGACTCATTAGTGAGTATAAAAGTGACTGAGAAGTATTATTTTATAAGGTTTGTTAGAACTCTATGTAGCTGAGAGAATTATGATTTGCCTTAATGGTTGTAAGATACCAAAAAAAAAAAAAAAAAATTACCCTGCATTCTTAATGCCCAGGAGGGCGAAACATCTGCAATTCTAAAATAAGGAGAATAAATATAGCTGTTTGAGACCTAAAGATCCTTTCTTTTGTCCTGAAGAAACAATACTTTCAAAAGAGAAACTGAAACTATTTTAAATGCCAAATAAGTTGTTATGCATCTAAAACAGAAAAGATATTCAAGAGATTACTTTAATGCTCTAAGAACTTTTTTAAGAAAGGTTCAAGCAACGGTTTAAATCAGTCAAAAATAGTTCATTACTTTTGTTTAAAATGATAACTTTAATAAAAGAAAACCATCTAAAATAATAATTCTTATGACTACCCGAAGCACCTTAAAAGGTCATGGTGTTTTTGGAAAGTAAGTAAGCACAATTTTAAGGGTTCGAGTAGGAGAACAAATAAATTGTTAAAAGACGAACATTTTAAAATTATAAAAAAATAGTTTGTGAAATATTATTTTGTTGAAAACAATCCTTTCAAATGATAAAATTAAATTAATTTGTATATTACATACCTCAGACTACTGCAGAATATGATGCGCCAAAAGATTCGAGAGAAGCTACCTAAGAACTATTTTAAGAGAGGCGCAAGCAAGTGAACAAACAGGTTGTGTTGGAAGAGGAATGAGTGAATGGGTTGGGGGAGCATTGATAGGATAATTATGCTATAGGTGACATTGGGATGGGGGGTTCATCGGGCGGTCCCTTTCTACACATCAATTCTCTTATAAACCAACCGTAATCTCCACGAATTGGTCATTTCCTTTAAAATAACAACCTTCCATTTATTAATATATATAAAATCAAAACAAAAAAATATATAGAGCGTCAGAACTTCAATATGAAATGCCTATGAAAATTGCAAATGCCTAAGAAATAAAAAACAGATACAAATTAATTCTGTACACTTTGTCTCATTGCAGTTAAGTAATCCTAATAATTAAAAAATGTTAATCTTCTTGAGATTCACTGGTACTTGGGAACAAGCATTCGTAATTTCTGACTAAAATGTTTTTCTGAAGTTTTATTAGGAAAAATGTATGCAACTGTCATTGTTCATAAACTTCTTTGAATTCCCTGTTTACTCTCGAGGCTAAGTCATGGAATTTTCTCTTGAAAGTTGCCCTATAATAATATGAGTCAATATTATATAATAAGCCTCTTCATATATTTGTTTTACAGCATCTTTACCAAAAAAAAAACAACAAACATTTGGTAGGTCTTAAGCTGAGGCTTAACAAAGAGATATCAAAATATCTTACAATTAGTGTATCTCCTCTTAGACTACTAGCACTAAAAAATATTGGTATTATTTAAGAGTACAGAAAGAGGTACAGCTACCAAATTACTCAATAAAGAATTCAATATTTTCCAAGTATGACATCTTTTCAGTCCTATTATACCGGATCTGCACTATGGTTAGCATGCATGGAAATGTGGTCATTTCTGAGTTTTCTTTGATTTAGAAAAACAAAACTAAAGAGACCCATAAAGATTATTTATTACCTTATGTTCCAATCTGGACAAAAACAAAAAAATCATGGTGGTGCCTCTTTTTGTTGCTCCCCTAATTTTTTATTTATTTTTGTGAAAGAGCTCTTTAGGACTTTGGAGCATCTGGATACTGTGATATTTCTAATTCTTTTAACTTCTTTTAAGTTACAATTTTCAATTACATTCTCTCCCCCACACTTTAAAGGACAACTTCCACCTCTTTCTTTCTGTGCTATCAAGTGGTTCTCATTCACATTGCTGTATGGTGTTTTATTATAATTGTTTAATATTTGTCTATTCAACAAATTAACATTATAAGGGTTAGTTTACGTTTTGATCCTTTGAGGCTGTCAATGCATTCTGAAAGTAATTAGATCTTTTAATAGTCGAAAGAATTTGGAAATTATAGAGTAATCTTAGGAACGTAATGTTAGGAGTGAAACTGTAAAGAAACACTGAAACGAATGCATAACTTTTTGGCTCAGTCAACATACATACAGTAACATTCTTGTGCTGTTCAGACCACGCTCAAAATGATCCAATATCATGTTTTTTTAGCCAACTTCTGTTGTACTTCTTTGAAAAGCCTAGCCAGTTTGTGGAAATCCAAAAATAATGGCTATTTTATACTACTGCCAAAGTGAAGTTGTTGTTTTTTTTTTATTTATTTTTTCCATTACACACTATTTTCCATTACATTCTCTCCCCTATACTTTTAGAGACAACTCCCACCTCTTTCCTTCTGATCTATCTAGTATTTCTCATTCACATTGCTGTATCGTGTTTTATTATAATTGTTTAGTATTTGACTGTTCAAACAAATTATCATTTTAAAGGTTAGTTTAAGTTTTGATCCATTGAGGTTGTCATTGCATTCTGAAAGTAATTAGATCTTTTACAGAAGAAAGAAATTTGAAATTATGGAGTAATGAATTTAATGTTAGGAGTTAAAACTGAAAAGAAACACTGAAATGAACGCATAACTTTTTGGCTCAATCAATATTTTTTGTGCTGTTTAGACTACGCCTAAAAATCCAACTTTATGGGTTTTTTTAGCTAGCTTTTGTTGTACTTCTTTGAAAAGCCTAGCCAGTTTGTGGAAACCCAAAAATAAAGGCTATTTTATACTACTGCCAAAGTGAATTTTTATTTTAGTTTTCAGGTTTTATAAATGAAATTACCAAAAATTTGATATTGATCATCACAGGGCTGAGCATTACATGATCTGTTAAATTTATCTGTCTCTGCCAAAATAATGCCAACCGTGTTAATAAAACAATGTGAAACCTTTAGAGATTTATTAAATGGTTAAATACCAAGTGTTGTCAATCAAAAAATATTTTTGAGCATAAAATGTAAAACCTTAATCGATGAGTCACATATAACATATTTGCAAGTGTCTCATCTAATAAAGATCTGTTGAAAAAACATTCGTTTTTTTCGTTAAGAATTTCAAAAATTCTTAATATCTCCGTTAATATGCATCGGATCGAAAAATTGCATGGAAGCAATCTTATTGAAAATGTAATGTTCTATAAATTTTGTTATATACATTTATTCTCTAACATCAATATTGGGGCTCAGGTTAGCCATGCGAGTTAAAGCGTTGACCTTTATCTCACATGGTAAACCTTGTGTGGCGAGTTCGATTCTTGCCTGGGCAAAGGAAATTATTTAGTGATGAAATTCATTAAATAACATCCTAAAATCCCTTCCTGACTAGAAAAGGGTGGTAAGCTGTAGATAACCCGTCCCAATTAGCCTAAGTTGCAAAAAGTGGACGTTAATAAATAATAATAACATCAATATTAACTGACATATTTGCGTTTTTTAGTTTTTGGCTTTTAGTAAACCCCCGCTCTTACTCATGTCTTATTAACAATAAGCTATTACATTATGAAGCACTTTTTTTGGAGCATAAATACCAAATATGGTTCTTATTGAATTTTTACGTTTTGAGATAAATGCAAATACGTGACGAACATGGAAAATCTGCTTAGTTTACTTTTAAATGTAGAACACGCATTCAACAAAACATTATTAATTTATATTTACCCAATCAAGAACACGATGAAACACGATCAAGAATATCTTTTTAAAGTATACATTCCTTTTTCCTGGAGTAAAAGCAGAAAAATGTAGGTGACAACAGGTAATGCACTGTAAGCGTCCAAATCAGTCAGTACTAACTAAGCTATCTCTTAAAGATCTGTTGAAAACAATATTTGTTATTTAAGCTTGAAATGAAACGTTTTATGATATATTTGCTTCTTGATGAACTGGATGGATTAAATGAGTGGTTTTACTGAAAGCTGAAAATTAATAATGCAAAAATATTGAATATTAACCAAGATATTAGCAGTTTTCAGCTTACAGTAAACCCTCTATTTTACTGATGTCATATTAACAATAAGCTATTATTTCTAGAACCACTTTATTCAAAGCATAAATTCCAAATATTGTATTAATTGAACTTTTACTGTGTGACGTCAGCATATAAGATCTTATGTTATAAACTATGTGGTTTTCAATTGTCAATACCCTACTCAATATTTAACCGTTTCATGGAAAACTAAAAAATATATTAGGTAATGGCTGAAATAGGCCTTGGTGGAGGCGAGGGTGGTTGTTAAGGGAGGAGACATGGAAATTCATATTATCCAGCTGGTTCTTATTATGGGAGAAAAAAGAATAAATGTCGAGTTGAGATCCTCAGGTCATGGGGAATCTGCTTAGTTTCCAAAGCTCCTGGGTGAATTTAGTTATATTGTTCAAATATTAGGGTGTACTCAATTTAATTTTATTTATTCTTTTTTTTTGGTTTCCCTTTTCCTTATTTTTTATCTTTATTTATTTACTTATTTTTTCTTCCTTCCCCCCCCTCTTCTATACTTACATTTTCATTTATATTATTTTCGTCACCCTGATGTTTCCATATACAATATCATTGGCTTCATATAAGACTGGTACACAAATGAACCTTTTCAAAAGTCACTGTATGCAATAGTTCACTCTTTTTCCATTTCTTTCTTTTTTTTTCTTTTTTTTTCACTTTTTTAAGCAAACAAATAATGAGTAAATCGCTGATGTTGCAGAACATTTAAATAAATAAAAAATTATTGTTAATTCTCTGTTTCTAACACTTGTTGCTCATGCTATGAAGATTTTTCATATTATTTTTGTTTTATCATTAGGCATTAATGATGGACATCCTTTAAATATTGTTGTAACTCATTAACACACACTTTGAGCTACTTACCTAATTGAGTGGGATATCTACAGGTTGCCTCCCTTTTCTGGCCCGGGTAGGATTTGTTAATGAGTTTGGCACTAAATTAATTCCTATTGCCTACACGGAAATTGAACTCGCCATTCTAGGAGTTTGCACTTTGGTTAATGGATATTTGTAAGGTTAAGGCCTTTTTATTAATTCCGATCAATCGATTTCTCTAACGCCTAGTGCTTCAAGGGAAAGATTTCATGGTTTTAGAGGCTAGACAATGTCAATAGATCATATTTCTCTCAGAATACAGTCACACTTTTAAGACATAGAGAAAGAACAGATTTTAAAGGAAATATCTAAAGAATATGACTTCTGAGAACTTCATTGCGCTTAAGAAACAAATGTGATGCAGGCAGATAATCGAGAGATCAAAAAGGGAAATATGAATAAAATACATAGAAATATATCCTCAAGTAGTAGAGATGTGTTGGGAAATTCAAGCCATTCATGGAGGAAATTATCTGTTACACCAAAGTTACAGATTGGCTTGCTCTAAGCTGAGGGTGAAAGCAGTAGAATTAGCATATGCATTTGATATAGGAGATAATTTGTTGTACTCCGAATTCCACAGCTCAAAAGCTGAGAACAGGAAAATGACCGAAACGATGGAAAGTCAGATGACCCTGGTAATAAATAACCATTCAGCAAATAAAATTCATGTCAGTTCTAAGACAGCTGAATTACTAGGTACCAATGGAATCACGTGTATCATGGTTACAAAATTTTTAAAACAGGTATATAAAGAACATGGATGATCAACAAAATATTGAAATGGATATTAGGTCAGAAGTCATCCTTAAAGGAAATCAGCTATTTAAGTTGTACTCATGATGCAATTTTCAAAAAATGTCCTCAAATTGGCATCAATCCTACACAGAAAATGATGAAAAATGAGGTTCATATATATATATATATATATATATATATATATATATATATATAGAGAGAGAGAGAGAGAGAGAGAGAGAGAGAGAGAGAGAGAGAGAAAGAGAGCCAGTAATGTGTAATTTCTTCATTTCAGTCAGAATAGGCAGAGAGATGAGATCAGTAGTGTGTTTTACCAACAGGTGGGAAATCTGCTTCGTTTACGCATCCCCTTCTGGCTTTATTAACTCTTTCATTGGGCAAAGCCACTATAGTAGCTTTGCGGAAGGAAAGGGTTAAAGTATGAAATAATTAACCAACAGACAGTACCACTTAGCTATTAATAATTTGATGCAGCTAACAGAGTGACAAGGTTTCATAAATCAGCAAAATTGAAACATCATTTTCTTTGATTTTATTGTTTTTTTGTATTGAGCTTACTATAAGAATTTTAAGGTATGTGGCCAAAGAAGAGAAAAATACACACTTTAAATGACAATGATGTATTTAGCCAGGGAGGTCTTGCATGTTTCACTCAACTTCAACACAAAGCTCCCATAAGCCCATGACAAGAGAGTTTTGTCAATATTTCTACTGTACAATAACACTTTATTTTAAAAATAACAACTTACAGCTCAATTTTCAAAGAATAACAACTCGTGTTATAATGCTTTGAGTCACCTTGCAGCCTGTTCTCGAAGGCCTCGCAGACACAAGTCTTTATCTATTGAACTTGTGAGCACCATTTTTGACTTACTCCTGATTATTGAACTAACTACTTTCTGATTATTGAACAGCCTCCCTGAATAAAAGAAGCCATTTAGTGAAACAGAAAATTCCAGAGGTAGCCAGGACAAGGCTGAATGCAGTGTGCTAAAGGTTTTAGACCATTAAGTTCATCATTTTATTCAGAGTTATTATAGAAGAATGAGGTTTGGGCATTATCTTGTAGTAAAACTCTCTCCTCTTGATCGGTACCAGGCTAGGATATTTCAGAGCCAGAACTTAATACGCCTAGAATGCACTTCAGTTGCTAAGAATAAAGTTCTGCATTTATAGCAAGAACACCACGCTTTATAAATTCCACCAAACGCAAAACATAACTTTATCTGCAAACCTAACATGTCTCACAACTGTATTTGATAACTTGCCTGTTGGGAAACACTGCTTGTGTGTGTACAGGCTGTGGTAAAAGTTCCATTTTTTGTCACGAGCGATTATTCTTTTCATAAACCAAGTGTCTTTAGGGCTTGCGCTCAGTTGTTGTGCTCGATGTTGGCCTTGACCCGGCATCGAATCATGTGGTAAGAACCAGCAACTCCTAAAATCTTTTCCAAGGGGTGACAGCATATTTTTTCTTTAGAAAGTCCAAGAATAGTCGACAGTTGACAGTTACTGGTTAACTTTCGTTATCTGCGTTCTTTTAATCACGTTGTTGCAACACCTGATCATATACTCAAATGGCTCTAGTACTTTGCATTCTGTACAATCTGCAGGAAGAACACAGCAAATTATCGGCAGAAATTCACTTGATAAATACCTAGTTCTACCACAATTTGACTGCTCCCCAGGACTTTGTATCAACTCAGAAAATGAGATGAGGAATATGGAAGTTATCTATTCCCTTAATCTAGTAAGTTAAGATGATCACAAATAATTAAAGATGCTCTGTGCCTTTATGAATATGCGTTGCATATATTCATGTTGGAATCAGAGGAAACATGTTAGAGGACTTAGCTAAAAAGGACATCCATATTTCTGATACTGTAAGCAAGGCACAGTGAGATGACCAATGATGTATTTCCCTCTATAAATGTTACCTGGCAAGAGTTGTGGATTGAGCAATATGTAATCTTCTGATGTATTATATGTCCTTTTTTAGACGAGTCATCAAATAGAAGCAATAGATAGAAATAGGCATTCTAGACATTGTAATTCAGAGCAAACACCTGCATTTCTGATGAACTGTAAGGAGGAACCAAAACTGTGGCATCTACGTAACTACTATATCATCAGCATCAGACATATCTTAAAGAAATGATAAAAGTCCTTCAGGAGGTTGTTGTTCCTGACTATTTGCCTTAGCAATCCAAAGAAAACATGGGAATAATATACAGTATTGGATTTCAGGGCAATGAAGAACTTTTTGAACAAATAAATAAAATGTAAATTGTGTAAATAGTACATTGTGAAGGTACATGAGGTATATTTGCTTAGATGTGTGTTGTTTTTTTTAGGGTAAAAGAAGGATAAAACCTTTCTACAAGAACAGAGTCACTATACAGCTCTGGCACTTAGCTTGTAAATAGTATTTTATGCTGTGATCATTAGTCCAATTCAACTATCTGTTCCAAATTCTGTTTCTATGTTAGGTTTGTATAGAATGAAAAAAAAAACAAAAAAAAAAACACGTAAAAAGGAAGCCTTGTGCTTCTCGAGCTTGGCACCTCTGAATATCTGAGTTCTCCTTAGCCCAACCAATTTGAACAGTATAGGACTAATAGGAGTGAAAAAGGAATATATATTTTTTACTTCTGAAAAAACATAAAAGCCGCTGATGAAAAAAATTTCAGACACTCAGAAAATAAGAAAGTAGTTTATAATAAATTTATCTTAGTTATATAAATTTACTCACTTTGTCCTCTCCTAGAAGTGGTATGGTTCATTGAGAAAGAGAAAAAAAAGGTGAGAAGTTAAGTACAAGATATGAAAATTTTATTACAAAAACATCACTAACACCTATTATTATTGCACAATAAATAATTCGAGACATTGTTATTTAAAAAAATAATGTGAGCTGTCTGCTGACAGTAAAAACAAATTGCCTTACCCTGGTTGCCTTATTGTTTTTATTGCCGAGGCAGTACTAATATTCTTATTGCCTATGAAGGAAAGGATATTTAAAACAAACATTTATTGCGGTCAAGAGATTAGTTTAGTTCTTTTAACTCATTAATATGTATAAATAACATAATCAGTTCTAAATCCTCTGCGGTCTATGGCATACTGGTTATCAGCTTGGCATTCGTAGTATCCAGCATCTTTTTGAGTTGTTGGATCAATTTCCATCTTAGACTTCATTGTGTCATTGCCGATTCGCCATTCATGAACCTGTAATACAATTTATTAATTTAATTAAAAAGAAATTAATTTGAATGTAAATGACTTTAATATTATTTGTAAAAAAAAAACCTGGAAGTATTTGTGAGCGTAGAGTTCTATTCCATCCTTAAACCATGTTATATGTGGTCGAGGGTAGCCCTGTGCCATGCAAAAGAATGTAATTTTTCTTCCCAGCATGTAGTCCAGTTCAAAATGAGATGATTTCACAATCCGAGCACCCTAATAAAAAAAGGTCATTCAAAAATTACAAAGAAGAGCTGGTATAAATGAATTTTACATATATATAGTATAGCTCTCTCTCTTATGCCATCCCTCTCCCTTCCCTCATCCTCTCTCTCGCACTCTCCATTTCCATGTCCCTCTCACTTTCTCACAATCACCCAGTCTCATGTGTATTCTTGAAATAAAAAATTGGTCTCTATCCAGTTAATTTTAATTTTATTTCTTTAGCCTACATTTTATTAAACATAATAGTACTTTACAGGCATGTGATAGAAGAGAAATCATTCTAGAAACAATACAGCCGTAACATTTTAACATAGTCACAGGTAACATATTTAGGTAGATCCATTGTTTGATTGCTAGTAAACCATCGAGATTTACAGCAGCAATTATATAGTTCATATCACCGTCAAAGTTCATGTGGAGTTGGCTAGTATCCAAACAACCTAGCTAGTAGATTAATTCCTCCAACATGTTTCTTTACTTAGCCATGAATATTGTGATTGATGACCACCATATATATCTTCTTCTTGATAACCATGATTTGATTGTTACATGTGTTTTTGGGTATTTAACTATAATTTCAACATATTTTACTATATGGCAGAGTCCAAATGTTTTCTTTTTCTTATTGGAAATTAAAAAATCATTTGTCACAACATTACATTCCTTATAGAATGACTTTATTATTTTCCTCAGTAGTTCCTAATTGCTCAGTGTCTTGTCCGGTGCCTAGGGCAGATTTCACTTCCAGGGGTCTTCAGATAATTTATCCATCCAGCTTCCTTTATTCTGTGATTTCATCATCCTTATAAATGATCTTCTTTCTAGGAGGATGGGCTAACTATGATAGTAGTTTGCTTAATCTATAGCCGTCTTCTCTTATGATGTTATTTGAGTATTTTATTATCTTTATTCCTTCTTGCACGGTTCTTTCCTGTTGTTGATCAATTTCTTGCCTTCATCATATTTTATGTGGTGGTTTCTTTGCCAAAAATGTTCTGCGATTGCATAGTCTTCTGTCTGGGGGGCTCAGGTTGGCCTTGTGAGTTAAGGCGTTGGTCCTAATCTCGCATGCTAGATCTAGAGTGGCTGGGCAGTAGAAATTTATTTAGTGATGGACTCATTAAATAAACTCCTTGGGCCTACCTTGACTAGAAAAGGGTATTAACATGTAGATAACCCCTCCCGATTTAGCCATAGTAGCATAAAGTGGACGTAAATAATAAAAATTTAATATTTTTTTCTTTCTGAAACTTTTTAACACTCTTGAAGTATCCTGGTGCCTGTCTGATTGATGTATTTTAAGTCACAAAGGACAAGGTATGCTCCATACTCCTAGTACATTGGTATGTGTCTGACCCTTTATCATACGCCCAAATGTTCTCATTGTATCTCACACTGTATCTATTCAATCCATCCATAAATGTTTTTGGAATTTCATTCTACCTTTTACATGAAGACATGGTCAATGCCTGAAGTCCTTAATTGTAATAATGACAAAGACCGAGGAAGTATACAAGTTAATTTAGTGTATAATTGTATAGATTTCACAGTTTAATTAGTTCATTTATCAACCTCAATAATTTTAATAAGGTATCTAACACTATTTAATTTTCAATCAGTTTTATTGTTAGCCATTTTTATATATCAAAGTAGTAGAGGATAGTTGGGTTTCGGCTAAAAAAGTTTTCTTAATTCTACTTGTAGAGAATTTTATTGGCTTACTATTGAGTCACAATGTAGTCTCCACCGTTTGCAGTTCGTGCTCTCTGCTCTTCCCCCCATAGAAAAATTGCTCTGAAGAAGGGAACCAACGGTTGCCCGAAAACTTTTTTAGACGAAACCCAACTATCCTCCACTACTTTACTATTTAATTTTAATAATAGTGTTTAATAGTTGATTCATCGTTGCAAAAAGCAAAATATTTTTTATAATTGGGTATTTGAACAGTGTTTTATATTTCATTTTACTTTGTTGTAACTGATCCCTTCTCTCTGGTTATATCAAAGTGTGAGATTACAGTTTCCTTAAGGGAAGTCAGTTACTGAGGTTGTACTCATGACTTTCAAAAAATATTCTTCTAAGTGCATCGATCCTACCTAGAAGATAATAAAATTGAGGCCTGTTCTCAAACTTGCACACAGGGGCTCAAGTTGGCCGTGTGGGTTAAGGCATTGGTCTTAATCTCATATGGTAAACTTAAAGTGGCGGGTTCGATTCCTGCCCTGGGCGGTGGAAATTTGTTTTAGTGACCAACTCATTGAATAAATTCCTTCTTTCCACCCTGGCTAGAAAAGGGTGGTTCTCTGTAGATAACCTGTCCCAATTAGCCAGAGATGCAAAAAAAAAAAAAAAACTTACACACACACACACACACACACACACACACACACACGTCTGTTACTGCTCAAGCAATCACAATTTTTATATGATCTTTACTAAACTCCATGTATAAGCATTGCATGTAAACATTTTTCATTGATGGATGAAATAAGACTGGGGTCTTAAGAGCTGGATTGAAAAATGTAATAAAACCAAAACTATTGATGCACTACAGTTGTTATATACACTTTTTTGTATAACTTAAATATTAAGTAAGTTATTGGTACTTTCTTGTTTTCATTCTTCAGCAAACCCACACTTCTACACATCAAATTTTCATTTAAAACCAGATAATATATGGTGTGACGAGATCAATAGTTTATACCAGCATGTGGGAAATCTGTTTAGTTATATACCAATATTTAGGGTAATTCAATATAATGAAAACTTATATGGTATTTGTAAGAAATAGCTGTCCTTACTATGATTTTGAAATATATTCCTTACATCTTTGTGTTCGTAGTAGCTTGCACTGGCAGGATTCCTGTGTCTTATTAGAATTGGCATCCGTGATCCATATTGACCACGCCTTCCTCCTCGCCCTTTCCCTCCCATTCGCCCACCACCTCCTCCTCGAGCACACTCCGCAATAATTGCTGAGCTGATCAGGATTAAGAGGAGAAGCATTGTTTTCATTCTGAACATAACAAAAAAGTTATGAATAATCATGAATAAAGCTCATTACTATGTTTGTTAATCTTAGTGTGTCTTTGATATTTTATAATATACTTACTTACTGTTGTAGCTAGCATGTGAACCATGTATTGTTGCAAGTACATTTTCCTAATAATCCATAGTCACATAAGGCACTTTTCTAATTACCAAGTTGTTGTTTTTTTATATATATATATATATATATATATATATATATATAGAAATAAAAATGATTGAAAACAAAAATTTAAAATGATAGCAGAATAAATATAGTTACAAATAAATAGTTGTTCTCTAACTCTTTTGTACCTCAATCTGCAAGAAACTAACTAGTATCCAACCAGGGGAAATTTAAATACATTTTGTAAATAATTGTTTTATTAACACTGTTGGCACTGTCTTTTAGGCAGCCACAGATAATGTTAATAGCTCATCTAAATTGAAGGGACATGGCAAACCTCAGCCCTGTGACAACCAATATCACATTTTTGGTAATTTCATTTATAAAACCTGAAAACTAAAATAAAAATTCATTTTGGCAGTAGTATAAAATAGCCTTTATTTTTGGGTTTCCACAAACTGGCTAGGCTTTTCAAAATACAACAGAAGCTGCCTAAAAAAACATAAAATTGGATCATTTTAGGTATAGTCAAAACAGAACAAGAAATGTAGACCGAGCCAAAAAGTTATGCATTCATTTCAGTGTTTCTTCACTCCTAACATTACATTTGGGGCTCAGGTTAGCCTTGTGGGTTTAAGCGTTGCCTTTAATCTCACATGGTAAACCTACAGTGGCTAGTTCGATTCTTGCCTGGAAAAGAAATTTATTTAGTGACGGAATTCATTAAATAAAATCCTGAGTGCCATCCTGGCTAGAAAAGGGTGGTAACCTGTAGATAATCCGTCCCAATTAGCCTTAGTTGCAAAAAGGGGATGTTAGTAAATAATAATAATAATGACATTACATTCCAACTTCTTTCTTCTGTTAAAAGATCTAATTACTTTCAGAATGCATTGACAAGGATCAAAACTTAAACTAACCCTTGTAATGTTAATTTGTTTGAACAGTTAAATATTAAATGCTTATAATAAAACACGGTACAGCAATTTGAATGAGAAATACTAGATAGCTCAGAAGGAAAGAGGTAGAAGTTGTCCCTAAAATTAAGGGTAGGGAATGTAATGGAAAATTGTAGCTTAAAAGAATGAGAAATATCACAGAAACCATATGCTTCAAAGTCCTAAAGAGCTCTATCAGAAAAATAAATTAAAAATCAGAGGAGCAACAAAAAGAGGCACCACCATGATTTTTTTTCTTCTCCAGTTTGGAATATAAGGTAGTAATCTTCCTTGGTGTGTTTTGTTTTGTTTTTCTAAATTAAAAAAAAAAAAAACTCAGAAAAGTGGTTGGTGCAGATCAGGTATATAGGGCTGAAAAGATATCGTACTTGAAAGATATTGAATTCTTTATAGAATACAGTAGCTGTTCCTTTTTCTGAACTCTTAAATAATACCAGTATTTTTTAATGCTAGTATTCTATGAGGAAATACACTAAGACATTTTGACCTCTCTTCGTTAAGCCTCAGCTTAAAGATCTACCAAATTTTTGTTCTTGTTTTTTGGTAAAGTTGCTGTAAAACAAATACATGAAGAGAATTATAATATTTTATTGACTCATATTATTATGGGGCAACTTTCAAGAGAAATGTCCATGACAGCCTTGAGAGTAAACAGGGAATGCAAAGTAATTTATGAACAATGACAGTTGCATACATTTTTCCTAAGAAAACTTCAAAAAAACAATTTAGTCAGAAATTACAAATGCTTGCTCCAGAGTACCGGTGAATCTCAAGAACATTAACTTTTTTTTAAATTATTAGGCTTACTTAACTGCAATGAGACAAACTGTACAGAATTAATTAGATTATTTTTTTTTTATTTATTTCTAAGGCATTATAAATTATAATAAATTTGTATGTTAGTTTTACTACTCCAGCTTCAGCTTGAAATTGCTGCTTATTTATTTCTAAGGGTTACTACAATCAATTATTTATTTTAACGTGTTACTCAATATTATTTTTAATTACCTATATGCCCTTGGGAATTTCATTAACATAATTTCAGATACATCGCCAACAATTTGCAAGATAATTAATGGGTGATTATGTTATCAGCAACTTGCTCCTGCTGAGCTGGGACATGTGATTTATTATTATTATTATTATTAGAAGCGTATTTTCCCAATATTGGAAAGCGTTAAGCACTTTGGCTCAATTATTAATGTTTTTCTTATTTCGCCAGTATTGCTTTTCTTATTAATTTTCTTTCATCAGACCATTTTGGTCTGTAGGGTTTTGGTCTGGCTTGCTCTGGTTTGACTTCACATTTGTTCACTTTTTATGCGGATGATGATCTATTAATAATGGGTACATTTTTTTTGTCTACCTCAATTATGTCTGGGGAGTTTATATGGAGCTACTGGGCTATTTGAAAGTTCGTATAACAAACAAAAGAACTGTGAGCATTACTAGAATGCAATAAACAAAGAAAACGGCAGCAGCAGCCTAAACTGAGTAAAACATTTTTTTTGGCCCCATGGATACAAACTGTAGACAATAAGTTAAATTCACAATTTAATTTTATTATTTTAATTATATAAAAAACTATTTGAAATTTATTCCTCAAAGTTTCAATGTTTCATTAACTTATAGGACAAACATGGATAATAACAACATAGTGGCTCTATAAATTTGTCAGTATACATTTTTTATCTTTTACATAGATTAATTCTAAAATAATTTAGCAGTAAATATTCTACAATAATAGTAAATATACTAGACTACTAGTTACAAAGTTTTATAATTGAGGTAATGATATTTTGTGATTTTGATAGTAAAGTGTTTTTATTACAATTGGAGGCAGAATCCCAGAATCAGTAAATAAAATTCTACATTAGGATTTGGAAAAATGTATTTTTTTTTTTGCACTGTTTTCAGTTAGCATTTCTTTTATTTTTGTTTTTGATGCTATCAATACGCCTAATGGTTATAGAATTAATTTTGCAGTAAAATAAATGTTAACAATTCTACTTAAAGAATGTTAATATTATAATGTGATATCCTTATTTGTTCATTTTAATTATCAACCTGAAGACTATTTTCAAGTTACATTATAGCATCCCATGAAATTCATCTCAGAGGGAAATAAGAACCACCCTGATAATTTTAATATATTTTTCTAATTCACAAATAAAATGTTTAAAAATTGATGAAAGAAATATATCTTCTGCCAATATGCAATATGAGATAAAATATTTTAACTTCATTTTATACAGAAGCCTGTATTATTTAAGATTTTCTTCAAAATTTAAACAAGGATTAATATAAACAATAAATTACTATAAAAATCTGATTATCTGTTTGATCTTGATTTAATACAAGATTTTCCTGTTAAAATATTAGATATTTATGTTAAACTTTATGTTTTACTTGGTCAGAAATTTTAAGGAAACTATTATTTGAATTTTCTTAATAATATGTATTTTTTGTTTGGAATCAAATGGTTTTAAATTTATAATGTTACTTTAATCTTATTTACATGCATTAGGAGTTTCTATTCATGATGATCGTATACGAAATAAACAATGAAACAATAAGACATAAATAAAAACGTGTTAATTTCCTTTTAAAGTAACTTACTTCCTAACAACATTAGATTAATGATTTTAATCAAATTTGTTGAAACTAAATTTTCATTCTTAAACTTATTGAGTTTCTTGAGCATTGTTCCCATTATAAACTGATAATGTCCAATTTGTTTTTTGCAATCTAAAGCTAATGGATTCAATCGAATACACTACTGGCAATTATCAGGAAGCCCATGAGTGTACTTACATATTTCACTGCCCGAGTTTGGAGTTGCTTTTAGAAGGAGACGTGAGCAACTATAAATGGAATCAGTGGGACAACTATTAGGACCTAAGACAACTGTCTTTGGAAGGGTGCTGATGAGAGATAAATAGTTCTGGACGACGTTCATTGAGGATGTTTGTCAGTTAAACCAATCACAGTGTTGGCAACAACAAAATAGCTTTCTCACTCACCTCCTGTCACTTTGGATTTATGTGAAAGCAATTCACCACTGTTTTACATTAAATTCAGTAGTTTTATTTGTAAAATCAACTATTACAAAAAAAAAATTAAAGTACAAATGTGACTAAGATATTTACAAAATCTAAATATTACATTAATCTAATGAGAAAAGCACAAAATCATCATGGTTTGAATTAAATTCTAAGAAATAAATACATTTATGGTATCTTATTGTCCCTATGTACAAATATAATTAAGTAATCTAACATTTTTACAATATATTCATCGAATTAAGGAAATTAACATGTTATTAAGTTATTTTAAAATTTAATTTCTGTTGTTTCCGTCGTTTTTTGCATTCGCTCTTTTCTTTCACTGAGACATGGTAAAGACAATTCTTTTTAACATCATTAATTATGTAATGAGATCCCTAAAACAAGACAAAATATTAATTTTTTTACAAAGATCAATATAGTGTTAACCAAAATACTTGTTTTAAAATAAGGATATATAAAAAAAAAAAAAAAAATTGCTTACTGTTGTCACAATTGAAAAATTTTTCGAATCGCAGTCAGTTTCCCAAAATATAGCATACTTTGCTCTTTCACGGACTGTCCAAGATATTTTCACATTATTACCATCTTTGGTTGGAATTATTTTGTGATATATTTGAAATTCTTTCGGTTTCTGTCTTGCTCCCCTTTTAGCCATTGCTGTGCAAATAAACACTCATTTAGTATTTCAATAAATTAAATTGAAAATATATTAAATTTAATGTAACTGCAAAATTCCATTACATGTGTATCCAGAAGTATCCACAGTCAATGTAGCCTTCTTGCTTGTTACTTTCTCTTTTCCAAGAAACATCATAGCCTGCACTTGAAATGTGTAAGTAGAATTTGGATGCAAATTTTTTATCCGGAGACAATTTTTTCCCTACAATAGATAAAAAATGGAAAATAGCATTAACTTATAGTTAGATAAAATATTTCTATTAAACAATGTTAAATAAAATAATAGTTAGGCATACTAGTTCTAAGAGAATCCTACTTTTGAAGAAAATCTTTATTTTTATCCTGGTTTATAAATTTGTAGCACAAAGTAAATATCTACTATCAAAATAATATAATAATTTTTTTTACCTTAATATTTTGCATGTGTGTTATGGAATTGATTGTAATACACTTTGTAAACCTAGAATTATGAGTCCTATTCCTGTGAGGGCAACAGGAATTTATTTAATGAAGAACTCACTAAATGCCATCCTTACCCTACCCTAAGATACTAAGCATGGTAACCTGTCCCAATCAGCCATTGTACCATAAAGTGGGTGTTAATCAAAATCTTTTTTAACTTTAATATTTTTATCAGACGTAATACCTGTTTGCTAATAACCTTTTTAACTTCCTTCTTTTATATATTACCTTCATATGATGTGAAGTTTTTACATCATCTCTATCCAATGCTTTTAAGGCTTGTCACAAAAACCTAACAATTTGGAGTAGAGGCTAATTTTTAAATTTTACTACATGCCTAATCAGCACCTACTCACAAAACTTTGTTAAATTAAAAAAAAAAATCCAGTTGTGGATGACCAATTTATTTTTGAACTAGAAATAACTAACATTTACCCACATTTATTGATTAGACATACATTACATGCTTAGAAATTATGATATAATTTAATTGTATAATTTTCTTTCCTCATATGTATTGGTCAACACCTATAGACATTCATATTTTCAGTTTTCCATTTATCAATAATAATGGTAGAGCATGATTATTGATTTCAAATTTTGTTACCAACCAATTTCCATGTACAAAATTACAAAGATTTCTATGTCAAACAATACACAAATCAGTCCTCCAGCAGATTTCTCATAAAGGAAAACAGCTATTGAGTTTGAACTCAAGACATATTCCTTGAAAACTTCCATCTATTGCCTGTCAATCCCACCTAGATCCAGAGCCTGGTATTTATTTTACACATACGTTTTTTATTAAATTTCAAATTAAATCAGAAAAAAAAAATATCTACCAAAGTCTTGCCTTAGCTCTATACCGTACTAATCGCATTATATGAAGCTCGGTTTAAGGATTTATTATATACAAAGCTTTATATTTTCATAAAAAAGAAAATTAAGAGGCAGCAGAAGAAGAACTTATTGTTTTCAGAGTCAAACATACACTTAAAATCTGACCAAAACATAATCATGGCCATTTTTTTTTATGAGTTTTAATAAAATATATGTGTTGTCTATTTTTCTATTTATGGTTTATTTTAAGTATTTAATCAATATTCTATTATTGTTCCATATTTTCCTCCGAGAGAAATAGCTCAACATTGATTCTATTTCGGGATGTGGAACCTGATCAGTTTCTCTAAGAAAATGGCTTTAAGTGGAAAATATGACATGATTCTGGAGCTTTTAGAGGGCTTGACACTTCTTTTGTACTCCTTCTATAAAAGGGAACTCAACCCCAGCCTCCTCTCTTTCCCTCACAGCATTCCAACCATGTAAGTCTTCTAGCATTATAATCTTCTACATATTCAACTCAAGTACAGTAGCCATTTAAATTACATGATTCATTATAAATTAAACATATTTGAACTTTTTTTGCTTATTCGTAAGGTAAAACAAAATATCTCCATTTATAATGTTCTCAAAAGTAATTCACAACTAATATCAATAACTTGAACAACTCCCAATTTTAGTAAACCTAGAAAAACTTAAACTGAATATCTAAAAATGAATAAATATTTATTATTATTATCAACTACTTTAAAATATAAATTTTATGCTCAGCATCTGTCTCTGGTCAACCCATTTCTAGCAGATTTTCATTAGGTGAAAACAACAATTATTTATTTTTGGCATTATTTAAAAAAAAAAAAATGTTTCAAGTGTCTATTAATCTACCTAGTAGAATAGAAAAATATAATTCCTGGTGTACCTTAAAGCTTAACGAGATTTCATACTGAACTAAAGTTCGAATCCATGCTATAAATCTTGGATTAAAAAATTTTCACATTTTTTTTCCCAAATATATATATTTTTTTCTTTTTCTTTTTGTTTTCCTTTTTCCTTTTTTTTTCTTTTTTTATTTATTCTATTATTTTTTGGTTTTCCCTTTTCCTTATTTTTTTAATTTTTTCTTTTTTCCTTTTTTCTATCCTTCTATTCCTACATTTTCATTTATATTATTTTCGTCACCCTGATGTTTCCATATACAATATCGTTCACTTCATATAAGACTGGTATACCAATAAACCTTTTCAAAAATCACCGTATGCCATACTTCACTCTTTTTCTGTACCTTTTTTTTTTTTCTCCACTTTTTTGAGGACACTTGAATAATGAGTAAATCGCCGGTGTTGCGGAACTCATTTAAATTAAATTAATAAATAAAGACCTGACAACTTTGACTTTGTTGAAGATGGCTCTATCTTGGCAGTTGCATTAAAATAAGTATTCTTGCTATATATTGCAAACAACAGTCATGGAATAAGAATTGAAGATAAATCATTTTTTTCAGCAATCTTCTGTAATTCTACACAATTTTTATAAAAGAACGACTACTAAAATCTTAATTTAATACAAAAATGACATTATTTTTTTTTTATTTAGTTTGGGTGTAATTAGATAGAAAGAAAACAACAAGAAAAAAAAGGTTCAAACCATTTTTGCTCCCTTAATGGAAGAAAGCAATTATAAATATAAAAGAGAATCAGATTTCAGATATATATATATATATATATATATACTAATCACGATTTTTCATTTTTCTCTGACACAGCTAAGGTGTTAATGGATTTTTTTAAAGCAGATTTCCCTTAAGTAGGAGGAAGGAAAACCAAAAATTTTTAACTAGCTTAATATATTATTGTTATTTATTAGTGTCCACTTTTTGCTACTATGGCTAATTGGGATGGGTTATACCTCCCTTTTCCACCCAGGGTGGGACTAAGGATTTTATTTAATGAGTTCGTCACTAAATAAATTCCTATTGCCCATGAGGGAATCGAACTCACCACTCTACTTATAATAAACCTGGTTGAAAAATTGTATTCAAGCAATCTTTTTTCAATTTATTTCCTATAAATATTGTTCTATTTTACTGTATCACAAAAAGAGAATGAGATATTTGCATTTTTTTTAGTATTCAGTCTCAGCAAATCCCCATTTTATATATGTTTCTGTTTACATAGTCCTCTTATTATGCGAAAAACAGAGAATAAATGGTGAGTTGGGATCATCAGCTTAACATACAGTAGCTCGTGGGAAGTCTGATTAGTTTGCCCAGCTCTTGTATGGATGACTTTATTTTATATATTTTCTTGTAATTTACTAATTCAATAAAATAGTGAATTTTTTTATAATTCAAGCATTATAAATTTGACACAATAACCATATTTAATTTTTTTTTTTTTTTGGAAATATGAAATTGAGTCAATTATAATTTAAATATTATAATAACTATTGATGGAATATTATTTTGCAACAGGGGAGTACTTCAGTTCGTTCTGCTCATGGCTAGTTTGAGCAGCTTATTGGAGTTGGGAGAAAACTGCCTGATGTCAAAATCTGATTGCCGAGGTCATGCTCAGCTGCTAGACCTGGGCCGAGGCTACTACCCCCGCTACCTCACCACTATTGACTGTGGACCTCACACTTGCATGCCGCTTACGTGCTCTCCAAAAATGTACAGGTACAACAAGAGTATAATTAATCTGATGTTGTTACCTCGAGCATAAATGAACTGAATGGATGTTTATAAAAAACTCCATTAGAATGGTTGCTTAGCGAATAAATTAGTTAATTAGCAGTAAAACTGTGTATTTTGAGGCAAAAAATGCAGCTGAAAGTCTTGAATATGAACAAATAGACATACTACATGAAGACATTTCAAGAGAAAACAAAATGTCTTATCTTAGATCCATAGCAAACTGACTGGACTAACACTAGTACTGAAAATGAGCTACAAATTATTAGGAACACTATTTGCGAGTATCCATCATGTTTCAGAAATTCTAGGAAAAAAGAACTAGTTCTCTCGAAAATTAGACCAAATTAACCCACTCATACTTGATGACAAAGACAGGCAGACCCATTTGCTCAACTTGTAACATCCGCTTTCTGATTAGACATATACTGACAGAATGCCAATAACAACATCAGCACTTCTTTTAGAACATGCGAGCTCTATTAACAGTAGGCAGCCAATACATTAAAAACATATTTAGTTATCTACACATAATATATGACAAGATTTAACATACGAATTAGGTCTGTGGTGTAAAACTAAATTTCAAATAATTAACATATTACATATATACATAAAATTTTAACAGCTACCCTCAAGGAGGACATTACGAAAACTTCACGTTAGTTTTGATTTCACATTTTTATAAATTAATTTGTTTATTCAAAAATGTAACAGCTTACATCTACCTATCTATCTACTCCATGTCACTAGGGATTCATATGCATGTTCACATATCTGCAAAAGTATCTACATTATTATCAACCTTTTAATTCTTATTAATTATTTGTCACCTATTACACTTTACTATAATGAAACATACGAATTGAATTGAAATATATAACAACAAATAAATATGTAAGGAAGTTACAATAAGAAAAAATGAAAAATTTAATGAAGAAACAAAAATGAAGCAAAAGGAGCCGTACTTTACACCGCATATAAAGCAGAGGTCTTGAGTGACACATTCCTCTGGGCTTTCCCCCTTTAACTTTTTATATCTTTAACTTTATAATATATAAATAGCTTGACTTTGTTATTATATGTAGTTATTTCTCTTGTGAGACATGTTTAGTTTTATGTGTATGTCACAGGGTACTGATAATTAACAATTGCCTTTGAAAGCAGCTTTGCCCTTTTTTGTGTATAAATATTCATGAGGGGGTACAGGGACTTTTCTTCTTATATCCTAAAAATAAAATTGTAGCTGTTTCAAAGCTTTTTTAAACCCACCCCTCACTCAATTTCAAGGATGTTACAACAGTCCTACATATAAAGTTAGTTGTTTTTGAGTTATATGAGATACATGTGTGCATACATACAGACATGCCGAAACTAGTCAAAATGGGTAATGGGAAGGTCCAAACATATAATTTTGTTAAGATCTAAACCAAACATTTTCGCAACTCCTTCTCAAATTAGTACGAGGAACCACTTCTTCCAATGCCAATTGTGACAAATTTGTGACAATGGTATAAAGTAAGAAGCAAAGTTGTTTATTGGAAGGTGGGAAGGCTTGAAACAAAATAAATGTAGTTTTAAAAACAAATTTCAGGTTATCTTTAAAAAATAATTCTCATTTATTTCAAGAAATTAATGTGTAGAATCAGCATTAATATTTTTCTTATTAAAATAGTGAAAACCTATGAGGTTTACTTTGAATAATTTGATAAGCTGGGGGAGAGAGTTCCCTTTCTAAATTCTTGGATATAGTTTTGTAATAGAAACTCATTATAAATGTAAAATAGGTTACTGTACAGGCCAATAATTTTGGAATATAAGGATCTATTTGTACAACATACATTAATTCATCCATTTTGTGTTAACAGTGTCAAGGTTTTAAAGCGGAGAGAAATAGATGATGAGGTGCCCGATGGAAGCTTGCCAGAACCACTAAGAGACTCGTGGACATTCGCTCACGTACAAGTGTCTGTCGCTTGTGTATGCAGTTTGTATAAATTACAGAAAAAGTGATAATCAAATAACAATTTAGCTCTCGAATAACGGCTCAGTGAACATTTTTTTAATTAATTTATAGGCTGTTCCATATTAGGAAATACCTAATGTATTTAGTGTGTTAAGAAGGTATAAATATATGGTAAATAAATAAAATAATTAAAAATTAGTTGTATACATCATTTTTTTTCCTCTCTATATTAACCTTTAAACAACCCAAGCATAAAATAAAAATGAAGGTTTCTCTGATTTCTCGCTAGGCAGCCCCACCTAGAACCATGTATTCTCTCCTTAGTAACAGCTGTTACAGTTAACCTCTTCATCTTGTTTCTGTGATTACCTGTATCTGTTTAATTAACATTTTGGGGACCTCTTTGGCACATGGTAGTAATTATGTTATTAAAACATTGTTTAAAATATTCATAGTGACATGACTAATGAGGGTTTTATTGTGGATAGCAGACATTATAAGGATTGGTTGGCATATATGAACGAAGATGATGGAAATCAGAATCCTGTGTCTGATGATAATGATGATGATGTAATAACATAGGTTGCAAGAATCACTCTGAATCTAAATGTCTCTGCCAGAACTGTGAAGATAAAATTTTAATTTATTTGTTAGTGTAGCAGAGAGCCAATCAAGGTTTCTTTATTATTTAAGATATTAAATTACTTTCTCTTTCAGAATGAGCAGAACATGCTTAAATATGATAAGAAGAATGATAAAATTCATTTTTACATATTGATTTTTATACTATATGAAGACTTGGATTTTTTGCAATTTTTTTTTCTAATTCCAATATGTTTTTTGGAAAGTGTAAAAACGAGTTATTTTTATTGTATTTGTATTTTAAAATGTGTCACGTTTCTCATGCATTCCATTAAAAAGTTATATTAAAAAAAAATTATTTAAGAAATTTAAACTTTTTGTGTGGGTCATAAGAGACCCATGGTAGTACTTATGTAACTTTGAAACATGGTAGTATTTAAAGGATAACAATCTAAGCATTGTTGAATGCAACATTGAATTAAGGTTATTGTTTCATCTGTGAGACAAATGAATTTTCATTGTAAACCTGATCTTATCTCTGTACTAATTTAGGCTATTTAAGTCTGGTTATGTGGCTCAGGTTAGCCATGCGAGTTAAAGCGTTGACCTTCATCGCAAACCTAGAGTGGTGAGATCGATTCTCGCCTGGGCAAATGAAATTATTTAGTGACGAAATTCATTAAATAACATCCTAAAATCCCACCCTGGCTAGAAAAGGGTGGTAACCTGTAGATAACCCGTCCCAATTAGCCTGAGTTGCAAAAAGTGGGCGTTAATAAATAATAATAATAATAAAAGTTTGGTTACTTTAAGTAAAAGTAGCAGATGCTGCACAAAAGTTGTGAGGTGGGGAAATGTGAGCGACCGACCCAGACACAGGTTGGTGGTAGATTTGCGAAGACTGAACATCTGGTGACTGTACCGGATGGTTTAAGGTGGTTGATGGGGCCCTAGTATTTTGAGGATTGTAGAAGCTGGTACATATTTGTTCCAGAATATGCTCTATTATGAACAAATTCATGATTTTCCAATTTAGAAACTACTTTAGGTTTTGAAACTATTATAGATTTAAGTAACTATTTCAGATTAATTAAACCATAGTGTGCTCCTCGGTTTGGTTTATAAAGAAGAATTATACTTCCACTGGAAAAGATCTGGCCTTTCAATAGATGTGAACTGTGATTAGACTTCTTTTTTTTTAATATAATCAACAATTGTACTATTAAACTTATTTTTCAAATTTTGACTGAAAATTACGGAAAAAAAAATGAATTCCAAAATATTTCTTATTACTAGTTCTTATTAGTTTAATTTTTATATAATGCTTATTCTTTTAGTAAAAATTATATACATATTTCAAGAAGGTAATGGTTTTCTCAAAAATAAGGAATTATTATCTATAAACAGAAGTTAACTTAAGCAGAAAAAAATTACAATTTTTTACAAGAATAGTTTTGTACTAGAAATAAATTTGATTTTATTCAGCTTGACAGATTTAGTTTAGATATTGACTTGCATTTACAGCCTTCTTCAAACTTTCTGTTTGAAATCTACTTACATAAAAAAAAAAGAATTATGAAACCGACTAGGAAATATACAGTACCACTTATAATAATGTGCATTTAAAAAAAAAACTTCTTCAGAAGTTACACAGTATCAATTTCTTAATATCTTGTATTAGATTTGTTTGTTGTATAAAAAGAATGTTCAACATAGCTAGGATTTGAATTCAGGCGATATGCTTTAATCGCATATACTTAGGCAGTAGTATATAACAGTCAATTCAAAGACAACAGAGTTTTTTGATTATCAACACTTGAAACGATATATATTTTTATCTGCAACTCTAACATCTGATAGTAAATTTAAATTTTGTATTACTGGTCAAGAATGCCTGACACTGCCTTATATAAAATATTCAGGATCCAAAGCCTATACTCTCTAGTTGAAACCAGTAGTTTATACCGGAAACTTCTCTTTTCCTAGCTAACAAAATTTTATAGATGCTCAATGTCTTTGAAAAATGTTTTTCTGGATCTTTTTCTTCTTATGTCTAGCAATCTTAACTTCAAGTACGTTTTTTATAAAATCATTAAGATATTCCCATTAACTTCCAACCACTTTTTCTCCATGACCCCGATAAGATGGCTCAATTAGTATTTCATAATTGATCTATTCTGCTAAAACCACATATTCATTGCTTCTGAGAAATTATATTCTGTTTTATGAAGAGCAAACTTTTCTTCCCACAAATCAGTACAAACGAAGCCAATATGTTTATAGTATCTATATCTATGGAATATGATTTCCTTGAAATCAACCGTATTCTCTCAAATGAAAACTACAACCCAGTATTGACAATACAATTCGGTGATTATTTCTCATATATATATAATAAAAAATTATTTAACAAAAATGTGTAATTAAAGAAGAATTGTTATTTTTTTAATGAAGTAAGAAACAAAAATATCATTAAAGGACTTCTCAAAGTTATTATTTTCTTCTTATTCATTTTCATTAATATAAATTCTTGATGTTTTGCACCTTCCTTGTAAAAGATTTTGGGCATAATGAATGGCCACCAAAGTAACAGAAACAAGAAGAGTTCCTTCAGTATCAAATAAATCAATATACATCAAGTTATTCTAATCTTCATAATACATAATAATTAAAAGCATACCCACTCACTTGTGGAACAGTTTTCTTATGAACTTCTACTGGACCCTTATTCCTTGGAGTCTCGTGATTGGGAAAACGCAGAATCCAGTGGATAGAATATCTTGAAATGAACTGGTCCGAGCGAGCTGGGTGCCAAGTCAGGAGGCCAGAAACTGAACCATTTTTCAGAGTTCCTTTAAAATGGAGTCCTTCTGGTGCTTCAAGTGGTTTGGCCTCTAAACATTATGAAACCAGTTGTAATTAATTCATTAGTCAAATGATATACAAACCTAATAAAGGTCTTCTAAGCTCTGACTCTTTTAGAACTGGCATCTCAGGTTACCATTTGAATTGAGGTGCTGGTTTTAATGAACTTGGTAACCCTAGAGTCCTGGGTGGAAAACAGGAATTTATTTATAGACCAAATAAAATCCTTAGTCCCAGCCTGGCTAGGAAAATGTAATAACATGTAGATAACCGGACGTTTTCTGCTATGGGTAAAAGAAAGTGGAAATTAATAAATAACGTTAACTTTTTTTTTTAGAACTGTTGTCAACAGATAAGTACTCATTATGAATTTTAGAAGATTTCTCTTAAAAGAAGTCAGCAATAGAGGATGTGCACATGATATGATTTTCAAAAGGTTTCTTTAAATATCCATTGATACTACATAAAAAAGTTATAAAAATGTGGTTGGTTCTTATATAAATTTATTTATTTATGTTCCAGTTTCATTACAAAAAAAACAAAAAAAAAACAGTAGAATGTAGAAATGTAGAAACTCATATTTTGCTTGAACAATGCTATGCTGGGTACTGCATGTAAAAGTAATAATTTGATGTGGACACCAGTGAGGTCCTTGTACGCCTATTAAATTGTATAAACAAAATGTTTTGCTGCAATTCAATTTAAATCTATTTAATTTAAATGTGATTAAACGGTATAACTGTTCCTATGCATCAGTTAAAAAAATTTCATACAATATAATTTATTGTTTTTTTATGATAAACAAAAAAGGCTCTATACAGATCTTCTGTATCTCTAATCAATACAGAGAAATTTTCAATTTTTTATTTCACCCTCCTTTAACCCCCCTCCTCCCCTGTCTCCTTCTAAAAAGTCTACATTCTAAGTTTTTAGACTTTGATTTACGTGAGTAACGTACAGATGTCACACTAAAACTAGTAAAAACAAAGAATCAAATGAGATAATTCCGTTGAAATCTCATAACAAAAATTTAACCTAGTTAAATAATTCCTTAACAATAAATAATAAACAATTCCTTATAGATAAGGATCAATAAGAAGGCCAAGTCCTCTACTGGTTTTTAATATTATGCAGAGTGCACTTTCGGAGTCAACGCTCCATCCTCAGCGTCTAATGATTAAAGCTGTGCAGCCTGGACCATGACCGCCGGGCGACACCCCCACGACCAGCAGTCGTGGTCCAGGCTGCGCAGCTTTAATCAGTAGGTGCTGAGGATGGAGCGTTGACTCCGAAAGAGCACTCTGGGTAATATTACAAAACAGTAGAGGACTTGGCCTTCTTATTGATCCTTATCAATTGGTTCCTCTACCATCCAGCATATTCCAAAGATATAATTCCTTATTGCTAATAGTTAATAATTCCTTTACTTTGTAAAAAGAAGTACAAATGAGAATGCTGCAAGACCCTTATGATATATTGCTTGTTAATATTCTTTCAGCATTTCCTGAGGCCATCAACCAACAAGATTGATGAGACTTGATTTTATTTCTTGGCTCAAAAAAGTTAATTTGATCTATATTATACTGAATATTTAACTATTTCATGAAGCACTAAAGCAACAAAAAACTTAATAGACAAGGAATGGTGGAGGGGTTTAGAGAGCGGGGAATTCAGAAATTCTAAATATCTACGTTATGAGCTGGATCAAAACATTTTATAGAACCTTGTTAAACTATTGATGCTCTACAATTATTATTATATAAATTGTTTAATAACTCAAATATTAAGTGAGTTATTTTTACTTTCTAGTTTTGAAATTTCAGTAATCCTTCACTTCTACTCATTGGATTTTTATTTAGAAATAGACAATATATCCTCAGATGAGCACTATGTTACTATACTAGCATGTGGAAAATCTGCTTAGTTTATTCACATCCTCTGTGTTACAGACTATGTTTTATTTTTGAAAATGATTTTAAGTCTCACCCATATGAAGTATTATTGGATTTGACGGCAGAGAAAAACCTCTTGATCCGAGCTGATTGACTGCAGCAACCCTTGCGGTGTACTGTACCCCAGGGCGGACCATTATTCTCAGGGGATGTGCCACCCTAGGCCCTTTATGGGCCGGTACCCAAGGGCCAGTTTCTTCTCTGAGCTCGATAACGTATTGTGAGTCGCCGGGATGTGTCCAGTTCACCAGCACATGCCACAGCTCAGACATCTGGAGGAGAGTCACATTTTCAGGAATACTCGGTAAGCCTGAAAATAAAATAGGCAATACAAAAAATAAGCCTCATGAAATAAAATATTGTGCTTAGAATTAAACAGCGAAAAAGTATAAAAAAGGAAAGAGAAAACATAAACCATTATTTGTTTATCTTTAAGTTCCCAGCACTAGGTAAATACATTTATAGGCTTCATGAAACTGGGGTGCACTGGACCTTCCCTAAACCATAACCAATCATAATAAACAAACCATTATTTCTTTAGCGATTTTGCTTCAAATATTTTTTAATTAGCCAAGATACTCATTTTTTTTCATAGAGAAAAAGAATGTTCTCTATGGATTCACTGTTAGCCAGTTGATAAATACATTGTATTTAAAGGTTGTTACAAATGTGACAAAAAAATAATTAAATGTGAAAATGGAGTTTGATTTATTCTGTTAAGATTTTAAATCCAAGACTACTTAATTGATCCATTTATTTTTCTCTTAATATTTTTTTTTCCTAATAAAATCAAAATCAGTATACGGGACTTCAATTGTTCATGAATTTGCAAGTAGACTCTAAATTATCATAACTCAATTGTGATGATTTCACAATTTGAAGAACTCAATGAATAATGTCACTTTGATGTCAATCGCCACTGGTTTTTATATATCAATATGAATAGAACATTCTACCAGTATTATATAGCATTTTTAAAAATGCTTGTATTGGCTGAGCATTAATCCAAAGTCTCCTCTTAACTAATCAAACTTCTGCTAAGAACTGAGGTACATTGAAGAGGAAACAAATTACCTCAAATATATCAATAATGGCTAATGTAATACTCTAAGTATAAATGTTCTTATTTTAAATTTAATATGAATAAAAGCGCTGTCAATATTAAATACAATATTTCAAAATGTGACATATAATTTTTTTTTATAATGAACTTTAATTAGGTTCAGCCATTTTTATTCAGAGAAAATTACGTAAATTAAATACTTTAACGGAGTTACTTTCCTTTTTTTTAGAAACCTTAATTTGCAGTAGGCTTCAACTAGTGGAGTGCACAATTCTAGATCATGGATCTACAACAGAATTCACTCACTGACTGATTTTGATTCGTAATTTAATTGAAAATTAATAAATAAAAGTCCGTCACGCAGGGGCTGCGTAAACTAAGCAGATTTCCCAAGTGTAGTTTTACAATAGAGAAATTTCACGAGAGCCGAAGAGTTATATGTTATAAGAGTTTTACCTAGCTTTTGGCGGGAAACACTCTCATCCGTTATCTGCCCCGATTTCATTAAATTGCAAATATCTTGGTTAATATCCAAGATAGAGAATAAATGTATATAACAATATTTATAGTAAATTTAATTTGCAATAAGATTGATTCTATACAATTTTTTGATCCGACGTATAGTAACGGAAATATTTCAAATTTTAGAAAATCCTCCCCTCTAAACCCCCCCCCCCTCCTCGTGGTCCGATTTCAGCCATTAATGAACTTGATCTTTCTATTTACATAAAACGATTAAATATCGAGTTTGGTAACGATCAAACAAAAATTGCGACCGCTAGAGCGGTAACAGACAAATATATCTGCAAAGTTTTGAACGGACCTCATTCTCGTCATTATTAGTAAGGATCGATGGACATTTGAAGAAAATTGTCGAAAATTCCGGCATGAGTACAACCTCAATAGCAGATTTCCCTTAAGGGAAATCTGCTAAAATGCATTTTTATGAAATAGAATATTGAATCAAATATTTGACCAAATAAGAAATTACATTTAACCTGGTATGGAGAGTAAGTTCTGGGGAGGCTGGCAGGTTTTGCCGCACTGATGAGCACAGCATTTGTCGAGGCTAGCACATTCTCTGTCATCATGGCATTCTATAAGGCAGCTGTTGAAGAATGGATCTGAACTGTTGCCGCACTGTCCTGCCTTTTCTAGTGGCTCCTTGTAGCATTTTTCTCTACATTCCCTTCCACCCTATATCAAAAACAAAACAGAGGTCACTAGATTTGATTTGAAAGCATGGTTTCTTTAAAATTATATTTAAATTTGGTGGGGTAATTTTGAATTGTTTCATGTTTCAGTTCATTTTATCACTACCAGCAATAAAATTGGAGGTCTTCTCATTTGTTCACATGTTTGTTTCTCATTCACTGATGGCAACTCAAAGGATTTCAATAAATATTCATTACTTAGGAAAACTTAGAATAACACAAGATAGTACTCTTGTATTTCTGCTACAAATAGGCTATATGGAATTTGTATAAGTAAGGGTTTACTTTGATGCCAAAACATGCATTTATTGATATCAACACTAATACAGGTTTTTTATAGTAAAAAAAATTAAATAATAAATTTAGTTTTTAGACTATATTAATTCGGTCAATTGAAGAACTAATCACTTACTTCGGGGTTAAATGGGAATGCCTCAATAAAATTGGAAACTATTTTTTAGATATATATGTATCAAAAGAATACTTATACAATGTGTTTTATATTTATTAGCATACTCTTTTTTCCTGCTGAGGCTAATTGAGATGGGCTATTTACAGGTGACCTCCCTTTTCTAACCAGAATGGGACTAAGGATCTAATTCAGTGATATTGTCTCTAAATAAATTCCTATGGTCCTCACAGGAATCGAGCACATGGCTCTAGGCTTACCAAGCTTATCAAGTCCAAAACCTAAATATAACTTTTATTTTTGGAATATAAATACAGGAATAAAGAGGTAGGAGTTTACTTCGAAATGAAAACATATGTTCACCAATATCATTTTTAATATAGATTTTAAAAAAATTATTAAATTATTTCTTAACATCCACTTTTTGGAACTAAGGCTAATTGGGAGGGGTTATCTAAAGGTTACTGCACTTTTCTAGCCAGGGTGTGTCTAAGGATTTTATTTAATGAATTCTGTCACTAAATAAATTCCTCTGCCCAGGCGGGAATTTAACAAGCCACTCTAATATAGATTTAATAGAAAAAATAATAGAATAATTGTATTTAGACTTTTTAGAACCAAACGATTACATTTAATAATTTCAGAATCTGTCTGTCCTCATATACTTCACTAGGAATACTTCACTGGTATAACAAAAGAATGACTTATCATATTTGAACCAAATTTGGTGCTAATACTATGCTAATAATTCTATTTTTAGTGAATATTGCATTTATTTAAATACAGCAAAACAAGCAGTTCCTTTAAATACATTTAACAAGAGAAAAAAGAGAAAGGACGTCTGATTTATGACAAAAAGGATTATTTAGCGCTCAACTTAATCCATACATGTTTAGATGAGAAACAATTTATTTCAAGCAATCAATGTCCATTAAAACAATTAGCTGACCATGTAAGTGTTTGAAGCTCTCCATTTAACGATTATAAAAATGTACAATTTATAGAGCTTATTTTATAACAGTTTTTAACTTGAGCTTTTAATATTTATACTGCAAAGATTAATGGGGCATATCTGTTTTTTTATTAATATAATGTTCTCAGCAGTTTATACATTTTGCATAATTTCATACAAATAATAATTAAAATCACTAACAAAAGTTCATCATGCATGGCTGCATAAACTACGCAGATTTTCCAAGTACTAGCTTGACACACTACTAATCTCACTAGCTACTTCTAAAATCTAAAGAGCAGAATTGGGGGTTTAGTGAAGCCCGTAAACAAGAAAGTACCAGTAATTTGCTTAATATTTGAGTTACATGAAAATGTGTATAACAACAATTGTAGGGCATCAACTGTTTAATAAAATTGGGTCTGTAACATAATCCGATACATAGCAATCGAGATATTTTGAATTCTCAAATTCCCTCTCCCTAAACTCCCCCTAATCTATGTCCAAATGAAACAGTTAAATGTCAAGTATGGTATAGAACAAATAAACATTTCCCACTTATTTAAGAATGTACAATCATAAATGATGGTGTCATCACAATGTATTGCATATACCTCACACATTAAAAGTTTAATGAAACCAATATTTGGTATTTAAGCTTCCAAAAAAGTGGTTCATGGTATAACAGCTCATTGTTAATATGACATGATGGGGTTTACTGAAGGCTTAAAAATAAAGAAAATAAATATTTCGGTTAATATTCATGATAGAGAAATTAAGTATATAACATTGGTTGCCAATTAAATTTTCAATAAGATCGTTTCTATACAATTTTTGGAGTGAAAACTTCTTTAGGCACGTTGTGCACCCCGTAAGGAAGCATTTGCGGGAGAGGAAAAAAGTATGAAATCGCGACACCGCCACCGCCACCGCTAGTACTAAGGTTTAGAAATAAAATCATATGGTATTTTATAACCTAATCATTTGATAGTTTATTTACAATTGAAGTGAAAACTTCTTTAGGCACGTTGTGCACCCCGTAAGGAAGCATTTGCGGGAGAGGAAAAAAGTATGAAATCGCGACACCGCCACCGCTAGTACTCAACTCAAAGCTAAAGGAGCTTCTTTTCTTCATAACTCCTGAACCAAATTAGCTAGAGTTTTCGTTCGCATACCATTTTAAAGAGGACAAAACCAGCATCATTTCGTTCACAGATACTATATATCTACCATTTTTACTTTCATAGATATTTTAATCCGAAGTTTAAATAAATTCGAATCAAAACTGTTTGTATCCTACTTTAGCTACCATATACCGATTGTATCAGTTTTAGAAATTGGTGATGATGCTGGCAGTGATGATGGTGCAAGAGTTGTTGAAATTATGGATAGAAATTGATTTTTCTGAGTGTACTTAACTTATTTTTGTAAAGCATTTGTAATAATTCTGAAATGTAATTTTTTTCTTTTATGTAAAATAACTGAAATAATTATGTATAGTATTTTATATTGATAAATAAAACAATTCGTGGTACATTATTTTTTTTTATCACTATTATTTTTGTCATTTCATTTTTTCATGTAAAATAGAACATAACTGTTACTTATTGATAAATAACTAAAAATATTTTTAAAATAAGACTTCGTAAAAAAAATTTCTCAGCAATGCCAAAATTGAGCGATCAAAGCTAAAGGAGTTTTCACTTCTACCGACAGTCCCCTGACTGCTTTTTTTTATACAAGGTATTATAGCGGAGATATTTTGAATTTTCGAAATTCCCCCTCCCCCATGCACCTACCGATATACAGGTAGGATGATGGACATTTGAGAAAATTTTCGAAAATCGTGTCGTGAGTACAACCTCAATGGCTGACTTCCCTTCAGGGAAATCAGATAAAATTCTACATATGCTGGGCTTTGATTGGCACTAAGATACGGAAGGAATTTAGGAGTGGGTCATTGGACCATTGTCTGAGAAAATTCCATTTTATGAAGAGGGTCAAAGATACCGCCCTGACCGGCCTTTAGCCGTAGAAACGAACGCGTGCCCTCAGCAATGAGTTCTGAAACACCCTGAGGTAATTGGCGAACAGATGGAACGTCCACCGCCGAAGCTCTGCTAATTCCGAGACTCTCACGCTCCCTGGCCTCTCTTATCTTTCTGCTGGCGTTAATCATCGGATTCGTGTCCGTGTATGCCGGTGAAACTTGGGCTCTCACGAAGAAAAAAGTCCGTCACGCACGGGCTGCGTAAACTGACAAGATTTCCCACGCGCAGAATGATACTCTGCTGTTCTCATAACGTCTCGCAATCTCTATTTCAAAGTAAACGTGTGATGAGTAGAAGTGCGGATTTATTGAAGACTAAACAGAAAGAAGTACAAATAACTCACGCAATGTTTGTGTTACGAATAAATTTACAAAACGATTGAAGGGTTACTAGCAAAAACCCCACTAGTCAAAAAAACTGAAAAATGATTTTGAGGTGCCATTATGTAGTGTACAGTATTACTCATATACTGATACAATCAAAATCTTCAAAAAAACCTCTCGTCTGAGTGCTTCGGGAGTTACAAATAAGCCGATTCCAGAAAAACCCTACTAGTCAGAAACTCTTCGACTAAGGACATTCTATAACTTGCTGACTACCTGCAACATCCTGCAAGCAAGGAGTTGTACACGACACTGTTTGCCCCTTGTTGCATCAGCCGAAGCACCTTGTCTTGACTACCAAACTAACAAAGATGGCAAAAGAGATGGATATGGAGATTGATCTTTCCGAAGTTAATGTACACGTTATTCAACATTTTGCTTTATAATTTTTCTTAAATTGTACATTTTTCTTGTTACAATTATTAAATCAAATACAAGTGACTCAATATGCCGAATACTATCTCTGATCATGTTATCTATATGATATTTAACTTTTAGGTTTTTGTTGAATTCCACCAAAAAACCCATTAGTCCGAAACAATCTTCTACCCCATTGAAAGAGGATATATTCGATCATCTGTAAATTAGTATAGATAATATTCCTGATCCCCAAGGAGTTTATTAAAAACATATCAAAATTTTACTCCCTCATGGAATGAAGATAAACGGTTTTTTTTACCAAAAAAGGTTTTTTTTTACTAGTGGGGTTTTTGCTAGCAACCCTTCAATTGCAGAGCTTTAATTAAAAAAAATTGACACATAATAAAAGAGATATTTTGAATTTTTGAATATCCCCTCTCACCCCCACCCTATTCTTGGTATTATTTCTCCCCTTAACAACTACGAACTTTTGTGTTGAATGAATCTTTTATATATCGCTTATGGTACAGATCAAATAAACGCTTCTGAATTAATAATGTAAAACCTTAAATGATGACTTCATCACACAATGTATTTGAACGTATCAACTACTTTAAAAGTTCAAATAAAGTAATATTTGATATCTAAGGTTCGAATAAAGTGTTTCGCGAAATAACAACTTATCGTAAATATGACACGAATAGGAGTGGTAGTTTACTGAAGGTAGTACTGAAATTTACTAACTACGATTTCACTCATTAATGAAGTACCTTCAGTTTTACATTAAACCTTTAAATATCGAGTTCTATAACGAACAATCAAAAATTGTGGCCACTAGAACGTTAATATATATCGGGACTCGGGATTTGGGCGTTTAATATATATATATATATATATATATATATATATATATATATATATATATATGTAAAGGGTAGTGTGTTTAGTTTAATTGTAAAGGGTAGTGTGTTTAGTTTAATTGTAAAGGGTAGTGTGTTTAGTTGTAAGATATTAATTATTTAATATGAGTTTACTTGGGTGGGGCTGGCTGGTGCTAGAGAGGGGTTTTCTGCTGACCGGTGCTAGATGTGAGTCCGGGGGACAGTGTCCAGCAGGCAGGGACTGGGTGTGCGTGTCAGTGCTGTAGCAGAGCAGACCCTCAGCATGTATTGGCCATGGATAATCCTAGGTGAGAGACCTTTGTCATACCCATTTATCTGATAGCCAGTCCCATTCCCGTTTATTTAGTTTTTATGGTGTTTATATTTTTTTGTGTTAACTACTTTTTAATCTATTTGTAAAATATATGGATTTAAGAGAAATAGGACTATCATCACCTCCCTCTCACAGAAATCCTCATTACAAATGGTGTCAGGCGCGGGGTAGTTTACGCGATTTGGGGCTAAACTACTTAAAGAACTACGCGTGAATAGAATAGAGAAAGAGTGAGAGGGAGATAGGGCGTGGCTAGCTATAGCGATTCAGGAGAGGATTCCACTCTTCGGGCCCCTAGGGGGGGAACGGTTTCCGAAGGGAGTGAAGAAGAGTCGGAAAGGTCGGGAGAACTTACACAGGATCCCGAATGGAGTCCTCCGCACTTGGCCAGGGACGTTGCGCCAAGGTCTCCTTACCAACTTCGCCATCGTAGAGCACCCGATGGTCCAGGAGGCGTATGAGCCTGTGATGAATTACAATCAGCGAAGTCGAAACTCTTAGAGTAGGTATTTCTATGTACCTGGGTTACAGGATAAATTTTAATTCTGTTCGTTTGGTTGGGTGTTGCGCGAGTGATAGGGACCTATCACAGGAATCACAGGGAGGGACATCCAGGAATGAGGGGATAGGGTAAGCAGTGTCCCCCTCAATGATGCTTTTAAATGAAACAGTAACCATTACTGCCTCTCTTCGTAACCCCGAACTTGCCACTTTCGAGTTGTTACTTAGGCTTGAGGAAACGGTAAGGGGGGTGGAGTTGTGCCAAAGGGGGAATCTTTTCAAGGGTCCTATTGCGCAGTTGGGAATGAGAGAGAACCCTGCGGGATGTGGAGCTGGCTCTCCCGATGGGTGTGACTTTGGTTTCAGGTGCAGACGAGCCAAATGTCTACTACAGTCTGGCGAGGGTCCATCGTGTGGCTACAACGCACGAGATATGGGTGGTCTTAGACTTGCCACTGAAGACTTCAGGACCGCCCATGACGGCATGCATAGTGCACGCAAGGTCCCAACGGCACAACTCGACAGGTGTGTTCCTGCAGGCGCTGGCAGAAGCAGAAGTGTGAACAGCTGTTTCTTCACCTTTGACATCGGAGGGCAGTTCCAGCTTGGATGACGTTGGCGGAGATCACGTCTAGGAACTGCGGAACTGCGCTGGAGGAGGAGTATGGACATTGTTCCTGGGGATGTTCATCGTATTAGGGACTACCCTTCTTGTGGGAGGCGTCACCTTCGTGGCGGTTATTGGATGGCCAAGATGCGGCGGAGTATGGCTGAGGACGGGGTGCGCTTTGGAGGAAGCGTTGCGGCACGTAGAGGTGAAAACCCCTAAGGGGCCGGTGGAGAATTTGGACTCATAGTACCGGGACCCTCGAATAGTGTTGTTCTAAAGTGCCGTTCAGGAGTGAAGCGACACTTTTTCAGTGAGGGGGGTATTGTAAATGGTAGTGTGTTTATTTTAATTGTAAAGGGTAGTGTGTTTAGTTTAATTGTAAAGGGTAGTGTGTTTAGTTTAATTGTAAAGGGTAGTGTGTTTAGTTGTAAGATATTAATTATTTAATATGAGTTTACTTGGGTGGGGCTGGCTGGTGCTAGAGAGGGGTTTTCTGCTGACCGGTGCTAGATGTGAGTCCGGGGGACAGTGTCCAGCAGGCAGGGACTGGGTGTGCGTGTCAGTGCTGTAGCAGAGCAGACCCTCAGCATGTATTGGCCATGGATAATCCTAGGTGAGAGACCTTTGTCATACCCATTTATCTGATAGCCAGTCCCATTCCCGTTTATTTAGTTTTTATGGTGTTTATATTTTTTTGTGTTAACTACTTTTTAATCTATTTGTAAAATATATGGATTTAAGAGAAATAGGACTATCATCACCTCCCTCTCACAGAAATCCTCATTACAAATATATATATATATATATCCTCCCATACAATGAAGGTATAAAATAAATACAAATAAAAAGACCTACATGATTAAAAATAAAGATGATTCCTATGTTAGTTTAAAGGACCATAGTAGTATTAAAATATAGTAATTAAGTATATTGTAAAAAAAAAAAAATAAAAAAAAAAAAAAAAAAAAAAAAAAAAAAAAAAAAACACTGTTTAAATTTGTTAGTTTATAAGGCTTATGATAGTATTAAAATATAGTGACTTAGTATATTGTATTAAAAAAAAAAAAAAAAAAAGAGGGGGGGGGAAAAGAAAAGACTGGTTAAATATGTTAGTTTATAAAACTCCTATGTTAGTTTAGAAGACTATGATATTATTAAAGTATAGTGATTAAGAATTTTGGTAAAAAAAATAAAAAATAAAAAAAAAACACTAAATCATCCAACTTCACACATAACCCTCTACATTTCTAAATTTCTACATACTACGTAACATAAACATCAATAGTTGAAGGGCGTAATAACCTAGTAGTTGATCGCCCATAAACCCGTAACCTAACCTAACCTATATATATATATATATATATGCACAAAAGTCAAGCTGACGAGGTGGACCAAGAGAAAAAATCAATATATGAACCGTGCTGCCCCTATTTCTCAAAAAAAATACCAAATGCAAGATTTGCGGTTATGGGACTACTGTTCGGCTCAAGAGGAGTCCTCCACCAAAGAAGAACATTAATAGAGCATGGGCTGACAAAAGATGATTTGAAGGAGTTATCGACACTTATACTAAAATCATCGATAAGAATCGTAAATCACCATTTATACAAAAAATAAAGATGATAAAGTTAAGCTGCACTCTCACCTGAGATACCCCCCTAATCTGCACGCATTCAATTCATTCCAAATTTTCATTTAAAATTTAAATAAAAATTAAAAGACAAAACATCATTACCAAGAAATTGGCAGATTAGGAGGCTGACCACACTGGTACCCTCAGAAAGAGGGCAGCTTATTTTGTTTGTTTGTTTGTTTGTATGTATATATATATATATATATATATATATATATATATATATATATAGTTTTGAACAAACCTCATTTTCTGTATATCCTGTGTAGGATCAATAGTCATTAATTTGTCGAAAATCGCGTCATGAGTACTACCTCTGTTACTGATTTAAAAATCCAAGGAACACTGATGGTGACGTAGGTAAAAATATATGAATTGCTTAGCACTTTCAGTAAAATTGAATGCTGCAGTCGCTTTGCCAAAAATAAAGTTGTTTTTTTGTGAACGATGTGGAAATACATACGAAAGGTGTTATTCTTGGTTCCGATCAGATTTGGTTCGATATACGTATGTAATTATATCGTGAATAATATTTCAAATTTAATTGCATTACAATGTTTTGCTAAATAAATAGCATTATTATTGTAATCAACTAATCCCATATGATTTTCTACAACTCAAATTTTCTCATTATGAGAGAACCAATAAATAATAAGTCGACGAACAAGATTTTTAGGGTTCGTTCTTCAATAATTTATTTTATTTTTTTTTAACTTTAGACCATTTTATTAATGGACTGAAACATTTTGGTAGGATTCCGATACACATGGTGGCAATTCTGGCAATATTCCATGAATTTCTAAGTTCAACATTCATATTGCCTTTAGTATTTATTGTAGAACAGGATGGTAATCCACGAACAGGGGCATTACTGGATTTAGGATTCAACAAATTATTTCACTTAGGACGCCAGCGGACTAAGAGACCTCTTTGTCATATCTCCAACCGTAAAATGGCGCACTTTAATTCTCTGCCAAGTGTTCCAAGACCGCTGTTTATGATCTTCGTTCTATGGAGCCTCCTTGAGCATATTTTCCAATTAATTTATAATGTACTAGTCAGCCCAAACATTTATGCTAAATCAACATCCTATAAGCTTACCTAATTTTCTGAGCCAGAAAATATCAGTAACAAATTGTTATTTGAACGATCTAGTCTTAAATATCTAGAGAGACGGAGCTGGAGTTGAACCTTGTTAGGGCTTGGGAATTTATGGAGAAATCTATATAACTAAAAATCTAGCCTTATTTTCTGAAATTCTACTGAAAGTTAGCTGCAATTGTTGGCTTAGTTAACTTTCAGTAGGAAATATGCAGCTGAACTTGAAACCCTGAAACATGCTATAGATACTCTTAGCTCTTTAGGATCATTAGAAAACATACATAGTTCACATCCACTCATCTCGTACATATTACATTAAATCCAAACATTAAAAAGTAGAATAACTATGAACTGGTTATCCGGAAATATTAGCATTAGACAAAACTCACAAGTAGACGAACTTGCCAAATCAGCAACTTAATAACGAACTTATGACGCCATATATTATACACACCAAGATATTCAAACCTAAGCAAAACTTATGATTCTTAAATCTTGGTTTGCTACTACTGGCAACAGACATTGAGAATTTAAACATATACTTCGTCAATGGCCTTCCTCACAAAGGCTGATTAGAAGAGCAAAAGTAGTTTTAACGAGGTTAAGAATTGGTCATTCACTACTGAACCACACATTCTGGAGAAGACGAAACCTTCTTATGTATCTTGGACGATCTCACCGTGTCCATACCCAGATTAATGGCACAACCAATGAATAACAGACAGATGGATCTTCAAAAGTGATGAAATGAAGTTTGGAAGGTATGGCTTAGCCAATCATATCAGCTGTTATCAGAGCGTTTCGAGTATCTAGAGCAATCCCCCAGGGAGTCCGGAGGAACTAGAGGCTTGATAGCAGAGTAAGCCGAGAGTGACTTGGGCTATCTTGGACGATCTCACCGTGTCCATACCCAGATTAATGGCACAACCAATGAATAACAAGTGATTCCCTCCTCTTGCTTTTCCACCTGCTTTACATAATTTATTTTATCTCAGCAACAAGATCTTCGGTGGTTTCTTCCGCTGGACTCTCATCGGGGTTGGCTCAACCTGCTATCAGTTATTGTCCTTTTTTTCAATTATTTTCTTAGTAAATTATCAAATATAATTTTTTTTTCTTATTTTACTACATTAGGAATTGTACCTCAAAAGATAAGAAGGAATCACCATATTATATAGCTCTAAAGCATACATTATTTTAATGAAAGCATTTATCATAAATAAATATTCAAACACCTTAAAGAATGTCTATTTTTTTTCGAATTAAGCAACAAGTATCAATAAAGCTGTCGGGGTTTGATGGAGAGGTTGAAGAATCTAACTACAGAATCCCCCTGCAAAATAGGCGTGTTCTAAGAAAATCAATTCTATTGTACAAATATAAAAAATAATCAAATACAATTCTATTTCAGGATAAAATTATCTAGTAATAAAAATGTCAATTAAATTTTTCTAATGTCTTTGTGTAAAAAAATAATAATAATGATAGTTAATGACTGCTCCTGATGTCTTGGACCTCTTTCGTACAGCTATCTTGACCTGGTGTAGACCTCGTTGGAATTATATGGCGGGAGGTATATCACTGTTCCCTTCAAGCTGGTAAAACTTGAATATATTATCTGTCTTACATGTGGCAGTCGCATTCACGTCTCACAAAATGCAAACGAGAGCCGAACAGCATAGGACTATTGAGAGGCACAAAACTCAGGCATAACTATAAACTATAGAACTTAAACCTTAAACATTCTAGTTTCACTAGGCTGAACACGAAAATTTCTGAAAACAGCTCATCAGTACATAGAGATTGTCGACACTGCCACTAAATTGGTAAGAGAATTTCCGCTACAAACTCTTAATTCAACTCCCTGAGCCACTCCTCTTTTTTCATGGAAGTACAATATTATATACCGATATTTACCTGTCCTCAGACGAATTCTTCTATTCAAAAAACAATTAGGCAGGCTGCGCTGGCTAGAACTTTTTTTTAAAGAAATGAACACTGTATACTTAAAGGTTCTTTCCTGGTTCAGTCATTCACCATCGACAGCAGCACCGTTTTACTTTGTTTCTCAAGGATTTGTCTTTTGTCCTACCGGCCTACATTCGCCCGAGACGTCCTTGAGGTCCTTCGGGAACGTCATGTAGGGCACTTCTTAGGTAAGGTACATTTTGTTTTGGACATTATTGCTGAACTCAATAACTATCCTGTTACCTCCCTGAAATGATAACCGCAGTGTTACCTCCCTGAAGCAGTAAATACAGTGTTACCTCCCTGAAACGATAACCGTAGTGTTACCTACCTGAATCGAAAACAGTAGTGCCACCTACTTCTAGCGATAACTGTAATTATTTCCGTAGAGTGAAGCAGAGCCGTTGACTCTTTATTTATCTCTGGAATATAAGCTCCTCTAAATTCGGGGAGAACCGCATTTTAGCTTCTTTTGATATAATTAGCATGTTCGGAAATGTTTCCCCCTCCACATGTCATTTGGGTGTTTGAAAAATTTATTTGAGACCAAAAGTTTTAATCCGATGGTGGCAAAAGAATTTATAAACATATTATCGGCCTGTCTGAAACAGAATTATTTCAATTTTGGGGGGAAATGCTTTAAGGTGGACCGGGGATTGATCATGGGCTCTGCTATTAGCCCACTTGCAGTAGACATATTTATGAATTTCATTGAGGAGAAATTCATTTTATCGGCACGCAACCCATTCTATAAGTGCATTGATTTCTGAGCTCGGTATGTTGATGACACTTTTGTCAGTTTTAGCGGCACTATGGACGACTAGAATGGGTTGCTTTCCTACCTAAATAGCTGCCATGAGACAATTAAATTCACCTTGCAGAACGAAAAAGCTAAGAAGCTATGCTACCTAGATCTGAAGATAGAGAGAGATGGAGGGGGTCATAAATTCGGTATCTACAGGAAGGCCACATTCACTGACTTACTAATACCTGCCGATTCATTTCATCACCCAAGATTCAAGATGGCAGGATTGTTTTATTTAGTGGAGAGGCTGATTAGTATTCAACTAGCGCAAGAAAATTACGCCAAGGAAGTGGTCTGCATTAAGCATATTGCGAAAGCAAACGAGTACGAGGAACAGTTGGTGGACAGGCTTATCCAACGCCGAAGGTGCCAGGAAGAAGAAGAGGAAGTTGGCCAAAGAGCTGGAGAATGTCACGGATGAGGAGTAGGCCAAAAAGAAAAATAAGTCGTTCCCTGTCTCCGTCCCGTACTTGGGCCCTGTTTCAGAGAAGATAGGATCCAGGTTGAAGAAAATTGGAATGGCTACTGCCTACAGGAGCAAGCGGTCCCTGAAAAACTGTTTGCCCCTTGTTAAGGACTATGTGGACCTCCTGGATAGATCTGGCATGTATAGGATCTCGTGCACGGGATGTGATGCCTCTTAAGTGGGACAAAGTGGTAGAAAGATAAGGACGTGTCTTAAGGAGCACATCACTCGTGACACTGAGTTTTCCGCGCACGCCAAGAAAGAGGGCCATGACATGTCCACCATAAAATATCAGTTGCTGTACGAGGAAAAGAAGTGGGAAAGACTAAATACGGCTGAGGGGCTGCATATAAGGCTGGACAGACAGGCGAATGGAGATCGTAATATTAATAAAAAGGAGGAGGCGGCAAGGCTGCGACATGTCGGTGACGGGGGCCTGTCTTCTCTACGGGGACAGAGGTTCAGTCACCCGGCGGTCGTGGTCCAGGCAACGCAGCTTTAATCAGGTACCTCCTACATCTCCTCTCTATTATTAGTATGGGGTTTTTGTTTATTTTTTAGATGTCTCTCACAGTTCCTCTTGTGTACTTTTCTGAGTTTCCCACCCACTGTGATATGTTTTCCTATCTGTAATTTGTGTTGTTTTTAGTTTTTTAATTTTCTTTATAGCTTTAAGTTTTTGACATACGCTTATCGTTGTTTACTGCTTTAATTTTTAATAGTTGACTAGTTATTAGATTTTCTATTGTTTTGGCTTTAACATTTATTAGTTGACTAGTTATTAGATTTTCTATTGTTTTTACTCTTTATTTTGTATTTGTTTTTGTGACTGTTTTTTATTTTGTTTTTGGCCATGCTATGAATGTTAAATTAACTCAAGGTTGTGTTTGTCAGCAGGCACTGAGGATGGAGCGTTGTCTCCCAAAGTGCACTCTGCATAATATTAAAACAGTAGAGGACTTGACCTTCTTATTGATCCTTATGACTCTTTATTTGTTATTTGTTTTGTATTAAAAATAAAATGCATAATATAATAGGTAAAGATAAATTTAAAATATGATTAATTGAACGCATTAGGCAACTAATTAAAAAAGGTAAAAATAAGTAGATGTAATACAACAATATAAAAAAAATATATATAACAAACACGAATTATAAAAATGTGTATGTGTAAACTTAAAAGAAAGCTTGCATCCAAAAATTTTGAAAAAATAAAAATGTAAAACTTAAATTAAATTGACTCCCCTTTGTCAGTAGTTCGTGTAAATTGTATGGTATCTGTAATTGCGTTGTTTGCAGTCAGTAAGTAAATGTTTAACTTTCATAGGTAGATTACAACATCTAAAAATCGGTTTGTCTTGTTTGTTCATCAAGTATGAGTGTAGAGCATGTCCAATTCGTAACCTTGTAAGTAGGACTTCGTCTCTTCTTGTTTTAAGGTCGCAGAGCTACGACTTCACTGATTATTTAATTTCTACCGCAGCCAGTGGCCTTGCCATATGTGAAGTATTTATTTATCTTAACCTATAAATTTATGTTAACCTATTATAGTATTTTATGGGGCTCAGGTTAGCCATGCGAGTTAAAGCGTTGACCTTTATCTTACATGGTAAACCTAGAGTGGTGAGTTCGATTCTTGCCTGGGCAAAGGAAATTATTTAGTGACGAAATTCATTAAATAACGCCCTAAAATCCCACCCTGGCTAGAAAAGGGTGGTAACCTGTAGATAACCCGTCCCAATTAGCCTAAGTTGCAAAAAGTGGACGTTAATTAATAATAATAATATAGTATTTATTTGAAAATAATTTTTATATATTGTGTCGTTTCACTTTTCGTTTATTTTTTTCATATTTTGTTTAGTTTGGCTGTAGTGTCATTTTTGTTAAGTAACTTCGTTGACTTCTATTTTGGCGGTTGTTAGTCTTACTTGATTTCTATTTTGGCGGTTGTTACTCTTACTTGATTTCTATTTTGGCGGTTGTTACTCTTACTTGATTTCTATTTTGGCGGTTGTTACTCTTACTTGATTTCTATTTTGGCGGTTGTTACTCTTACTTGATTTCTATTTTGGCGGTTGTTACTCTTACTTGATTTCTATTTTTGTGTTTTGTCCTATTACCTATTACTTTTTTTTCATATTTCTTGTTCTTTGTTGTTTTCTATTTTTTATTGTATTTCTATTCTTTTAGTTATATTTTTATCTTATACTTAATGTATTTTGCTTTTCTTTAGAGACATATAGTCCTAGTTCCGAAGCTCCGAAATATATAAAGAAATAAAAATAAATATAATTTTGTTATACATCTTTTTAAATAAAATAACATTCGAATATGAATCTATTGTTGGAAGACCCATCAACATAATCTCCAACGCTGGAAAGGAGGAATGTGGGGTATTTCCTTATCCAGTTTATAAGACAAAATTGCTTCAAAGTGTGGCATTTTAATCTACTAGAGGTAATAATAATTTCATTCTAATCAAATATGCAATCAATATAATAATTTTAATTTATTCCAATTTAAAAATAATCACATATACAATTTATGCTGATTTTAGCATAAGTAAATTATCGAGACTGTCCATAAATCAGAGATATACACCCCCCTCTCATTTTTACTATTTTTGTTAATTTTGATGAGACAATTATCTTGGTTGGACACATTACTAAACAATTTCTGATTTGCATAAATACTTGTCTATATTTATTATGCAAAGAGGAAACCATTAAAAAAAAAAATTAAGATATCTTTCATAACTGAATTAAGATTATATTGAATACCGCTCGTTGCCATTAAAATATGTAATAATATATTCTTTCTACCGGCTCATAAATTCTATTGCGAAATACCCTTGCATGTTTGGTTAAAAAGAACAGAAATACACACGGCACACTTATCCACTTTGTTATTCAAATTTGTTATTTATGTAAATTTTACTGCACCGATTCTTTTCTTAGTTGTTTTATTTTTAAAAGGGGAAAGATTTAAGATATTCAGATGCAACAGAGGTGAATATCCAGTCTGTTATCGCTCAGCTTTCTCATTCAGGTTTTTCACACCTGGTCATGGAAGGTGTGTCGTACTGGACCTAAAGCCAAATTTATCTAAGCAAAGGCCTTCTCGATTTGAGAATGCAAATTATCTCTTAATGCCGACCAGACCGTTCCATTATTTTTTTTAAGGGGGGGGGAGTTTTAAATCAACAAGCTTAGTTTACTAAACTCGTGATAGAGGGCGAGACCTGCAATTTCCGGGATTTTAAATGTCAACTGAAGGTTATATCAAAAAAATTAAACTGTCGAGTTATAAGTTAAAAGACTAGGAACCAATTCGAAATGGTTGATTTTTTTTTGTTTATCACAAATTTTTATAATCTGTGTTACGTATGTACAAAATGGTGTGGTTTCATTACACTAAAACGTCTGTAGGAATGATTGAAAAGTCCTCCAAAGCTACAGTAATTTGTATTTTGGAATAGAGAACAACCCGGCAATTTTTTTAAATATATATATATATATATATATATTTTAATTTTCTATACAACAGCCTATGGTGAGATGGACTGGGCTAGGAAAGGATCACTCTGACCCTCTACCCGCCGTCACAAGGCACATGGTCAGAAAGAGAGAAATGAAGTTTGTCTCGCAGGGGCTGCGTGAACTCAGCAGATTTCCCTCGTGGTGTTCAACAATAGATAACTCTACATACTGGCAACACTTGAAACCACCGTAAATATTAAGTGAATAAATAGAAATGGTAATAAGAAATCTATCAGTCAATTTTAATAACATCCCCAAGGAAAGAGTTAATTTTAAACCTCTCTACCCCCTCCCTCCTAAGACCATTAGTAAAATCTGTATTTAGCTTAATCTCGTAGAACTTATATAAATAGTAGTATCTTTTTTTTTTAAAAAACAATTCATTCTTCTAGGAAGAGTTTAAAAAATATGGCACATGTGATAATAGGTTTCCGTGTCCTAAATGGGCAGTGTATTGGCGTCAGACACACACAAAACTACCAGAGATAAAATACACTATTCGTAAATGGCTGTCAAGCAATCGGGACACTAGAAGAGAAGAAGTAGTCCTTGTTCGTTTGAGAAAGTACGAAGTAGCTGCATAAAGCGGTCATCCCCGGCCAACGTCTGCTACATGAACTCTGCAATATAGCTGTCCAAGTGGTATAATAATTAACGATCATCAAGTGGTGATAATAAACGATCATCTAGTGGTGATAATAAACGATCATCTAGTGGTGATAATAAACGATCATCTAGTGGTGATAATAAACGATCATCTAGTGGTGATAATAAACAATCACCAAGTGGTGATAATAAACGATCATCAAGTGGTGATAATAAACGATCACCAAGTGGTGATAATAAACGATCATCTAGTGGTGATAATAAACGATCACCAAGTGGTGATAATAAACGATCACCAAGTGGTGATAATAAACGATCACCAAGTGGTGATAATAAACGATCACCAAGTGGTGATAATAAACGATCACCAAGTAGTGATAATAAACGATCACCAAGTGGTGATAATAAACGATCATCTAGTGGTGATAATAAACGATCATCTAGTGGTGATAATAAACGATCACCAAGTGATGATAATAAACGATCACTCATTTTAGGATAACAAAAGAAACAGAATGGCCAAGATACCCATGTCAAGTATGAACAGTCTATAAGAACAATAACGATAAGCATGTTTGAACCAGACACTATTTTAACTATAAATTAATTATGCTTTAATAATCGAATTTAAATGGTTGGTCTCCCGATAATCGATAAGTACCCATTTCCTTAACACAGTTGATGTTATCTAGGCCAATTGAGTGAAGCCCACTCATGCATTCTCCCAGTATTCTTTCTCTCTCTCTCCATAAACCTATGAAAATAGCCATCGACATGATATAAATAGGCTGATCTCTATAACATTCAGATTCGAATTGATTAGTCATCTTACAAATGAAGAAAATGGTGGGTTTTCCCCCATTCAGCTGGCATTTCTTCGATGTTCTATTAAATTCCATATTGTCTGACTAAAGTTTTTCACTAACGCCATCTCCTCCAAACTTCGGGTATAACAACTCTTCAAAGCCCGTTATTCCTATTCGGGGTTGCTTTATCGGGTCCTGGATATAGGAATCGACAAATGTCGCGGATGAAAACATTTTAAGAAAGCATTTAGCAATCAGCTCATTTCTATTAAATTGTTTTTCATTCATGCCAAAACAGATGCGATCAAGGCCTAGTTCAATGCCTTCTCTCATATTGGAGCAGTGGTGTACCTAATTGTGTGATTTAAAGTGTGCAATTAATCTTAATTTATCAATTATAGCATAATTGATTGGAATAATATCGTGATAAAAATTTTCTTAGCTGCCTAGTAAGACAAAACTACTCCTATGTGATTAGATACATCCAGTTATTCAGACACAGATTTTGCATTTTAAGATAATTTGTAGTTGATCATTGCTTCCAGTTATTTCTACTCATCCTGATGTACTTATTGTTCAACAGATTCTTGAAGATGGTCCGGATAGCAAGTGCATGACTGACAGTGTTGCATGTTTTAATGAAATTTCTATGGAATAACTTCCCTGTTTGACCAGTTGAATATTAAATTGCCCCATCTGACTGTGTTCACATTTTCCAACGTCTTCAGGAAAATGAGAAATAAGTTAAAGTCCATGCCTGAAAATGGAGAGAAGCAAAAATCTACTCAGGGATGATCTTGGTGGCAGTGGTTAAAGGGAGGGTTGCAGTGAGGAATGCCAAAGAGGTAGGAGAAACGCATGAGGGAAGATGCACACCTCTCTGCAGAGGTAGTCATTAAATGAGCCCAAGTGTCAGCTCCAAGGGCCGTAAATACTAATGCAGCTTCCAATAAAATGGCAGTAAATAATAAGGCAGTAATACACAAGCCTCTTTTTACTCCTTATTTTATTTTCTGAAGATCATTCTCCATTTTATTTTTTGTACACACCAAAAGCCCCGGGGCCCGCCTTAAAGAAAGGTCTGTACCGACTTTTACTACTGTGAACGCCGCCATGCGCTCTACACTTATTGCCGTTCTGATGAAAATTGTCATATAATAACTTTTGCCACTTACTACCAACCCGTAAACTCCATTCTTCGCCAAGGCCTCCGCATACCACGATTCACTCCCGTTCGTTCATACACCCGTCTCTAGCTCAATGGCGGCTTTTACTACAGCAATTTATAATAATAGCCTACGGCGGCGTTTGTCCTTCACACACCAATTTTATGGCGATTTTCACCTTATTGCTGCATACGTTATGCGCATCATAACTTCATCCTAACACATTATTTACACCTGTAAATTCCAAGTAACGTGAATTATATACACATAAAATTAGAAGGGGGCTATATCTTTCAAATCTAACTAGTTTCAAATACAAATACTTTATAACTCTGAATTACAACAGCCCAAGCAGTAAACATATTTGTCACTTAGGTGCTATTATAGGTAACCAAAACATATTTCTTCTTAATGGCGCATTAAGTAAACATACAATGTCTATTATCTATTAAATTCGGTATACAAAGGTTTTTCCGTGTTTAGAATGAGACACGTTAACAAGAACACTTAAGTAGAGAGGGCGTTAACAGAAAACGTCAAATATCTCCTTTCCTATAAAAGGTACAGAAAATATGTATCAGGACTTTTTTTTTGTTCAGCATTCTTCGGATTAACCTGTGAATACAAATTCCTCTAAGCTCAGAAAAGTTCGGGTGCAAAGTAGATCCACGCCAACAGAAAACGTAGGATGAATTCGCCAATTTGTCTACCATGCGTGGTTTAGCACAAAAGATTTAACCTGGAGTAACCGCGAGGCATCAGGATATGTTTTAACCGATGAAACTTACCATCGGTTAACATATCATCCTTTTTCCCTACAATCCTATTCAACGAACAACTCCCCCTTCAAATAAAGCCACAGGCTTAGTACAAGGGGCCTATTCTTCCTTTACACCAAGCAGTCATCTGGCTGTCATCATGGGCAAACATGTACACTGTAGGCGAGGTATCAGATAAATAATTACAAAAATCAGGATGATCCAGGTTTGAATTCCTTGTTCACACATTATATTTTATTTAGCTCTTTGAGTACCAAGGCTCGATGTTGGACTTCTACTCCCTCGGTGTTCACTATGGCAGTTTCCATAGTGCATGATATAGTACTGTGCGCAGATTCATTAAGCTCATTGCATACACTCAACAACATTTACTCGACACATCCTTTGGCTATCAAAATTTTTGAACAATTTCATCGACTAAACTCTAGTAACACACACATTAGTCTTTTATGGTTGCCCGGACATACAAACATTAAGGAAAGTACAGACATCGACAGATTAGCAAAGTGTACTGTAGACAAACCAGACGTTGACTTAAACTGTGCAGACCACCAAAACGTACTAGCCGAATGCATTAAGGCACTACAACTCAACAAATCTTGGGATAACACAAACGACAACAAACTAAGACAAATAAAACAAACAGTTAAGGAATGACCATCAAGCAACAGGAGCACACGAAGAGACGAAGTTGTGCTGACCAGATTACGCATTGGTCATTCCTTGCTGACTCACGGAGACTTAATGACAAACAAGGACATAACCACTTGTAGACATTGTAACGAAACTTTACCCGTACATCACATATTGACTAACTGTCGACGAAGAGACAATTTAGACATTCCACATGACTTACAGGAACTTTTCACCGATAACAGTAATTGTTTGTTTATTATTATTTACGTCCACTTTATGCTACTAGGCTAATCGGGACGGGTTATTTACAGGTTACCACCCTTTTCTAGCCAGGGTGAGCTCAAGGGGTTTATTTAGTGAGTCCTTCACTAAATAAATTTCTACTGCCCAGGGCGGGAATCGAACCCGCCACTAATAACATAGACTCAATCATTAGGTATCTAAAAGACATTAATATGTACAATACACTATAATCTACAATATCTACACACTACTCTTCGCTTATTTCCTACATTAGCAGGGTGTATACTCTTTAATTTTATTTCTTATTTTAATTTTTTTTTTGGTTTCCCTATTCCTTTTTTTATTTATTCATTTTTTTTGTTTTTCTCTTTCACTTATTTTTTTTTATTCATTCCTTTGTTTTCTCTTTTCCTCGTTTTATTATTATTATTTTTCTTTCTCCCGTCGATACTTACATTTTCAGTTTTTTTTAATTTTCACCACCCTGATGTCTCCATATACAATATTATTTGTTACATAAAAAACTGGTATGGCAATAAACCGTATCAAAAACCACTAAGTATAGTTTCTTTTCTGTTTCTTTCTATTTTTTTTCTGCGCAATTGAATTATGAGTAAATCGCCGGTGCTGCGGAACTCATTTAAATAAATAAATATGGCAGTTGCATATGGCAACTTTCCTGCAACTCCCCCTGGCAGTTATGTATGGCAAATTCCTGCTGTGCGTATGGCAGTTGAGTAATTGTTTTTGGATCCAATAAAGAATTAGTTCCTTTAGTCTCTAATTCTATCAGTCACACGGGTACACTAACATTTTCAAAATCATAATTATGAGAGTATTTAATTGCCTGGTCGGATAGAAACATTTTATTGTCCATATTATCAATGTTTTGTCTGATTCTTCTTTTGTGATCCCCCCCCCCTATATAACGTTTATTGCAATCCGTACAGTTTATTTTGTACATATTATAATAAGTAGTAGAGTGGCGAGTTCGATTCTCGCCTGGGCAAAGGAAATTATTTAGTGACGAAATTCATTAAATAACATCCTAAAATCCCACCCTGGCTAGAAAAGGGTGGTAACCTGTAGATAACCCGTCCCAATTAGCCTGAGTTGCAAAAAGTGGACGTTAATAAATAATAATAATAATAATAATTAGTATGTTTTGATTTCAATTTATCCTTCATATGACTAAAGCTGTTTTTTACTCTCCTATGGCATTTCATGTGATTTGTCCAATATCTTAACATATCCATGTGATTTTCCCGGTTACGGTGGGGTTATAATTCAAAGTACAGTTCATTTTTGGTACACAATATTTACGAGTATTATTTGAAGAAATAGTTTCCTTTTAATTGTCTATATGTTTATTTATATTTTCCTTGGCCGATATTTTATTGTCAGTTTTGTTTTTAAAGTAGTAGTTAATTTTTGTTTGTACTAATTTTATTTTCTGGAGATTGGTAATAATTTCACCATGAGTATCGTCGTCAAAACGTTTTATTTTTTTTTACTACTAGAAGAGTATATAGGATCTTTTTTTAATCATAAATACTCTATAAATTATTTTCAATGGCGTTTTAGCAGATTTTCCTCAAGGGAAACCAGCCTTTAAGATTGAACTCAAGACGAGATTTTCGAAACATTTCCTCGAATGCTCATCGATCCTACCTAGAAGATGGTGAAGATGAGGCCAGTTTATAATTATACGTATTTGTCAGTTACCGCTCTAGCGGTGGCAATTTTTCTGTTATGGCTACTAAACACGGTATATAAGCGTTTTATGTCAAACTTAAAGTTCAAATTCGTTAACGGCTGAATACTGCACGGGGGGATGGGGGGAGGTATAGCGGAAAAAATATATAGAACTAATCTCATTACAAATGTAATTATCGATAAATGCATGGCTATTGTAAGGGCTACAGGCGCCTGTGTGCAAAAAAGGATTTTGGCGCCCCTTAAGGCATTTTGAATTATCTCTTTTTTTATGGTAGGTAGATGATTGAAATAAAGCAAAAAAGTGAACTTTAAAAGTCATATTTATTTGTAGACTCAAATATCGAAATGTAATAAACAGAATAAAATCTAAATTTTTTCTTTGGTTTTGGCGCCCCTAAAGGATGGTGCCCATGTGCAATGCACACTTTGCACATATGGTAGCGGAGGCCCTGAATAAATGTTGTTATATACATATTTTGCCCATCATGAATATTAACCAAGATATTTAGATTTTTTTAGTTTTTAGCCTTCACTAATGAAATCGGGGGAAAAAACAGCACGAATAACTAGGTGAATACACGAGTTAACGAAAAAATGAATAGCACAACAATTGTAGAGCATCAATAGGTTAAAAATATTGGCCCTATAACATTTTACGGCCCATAATATCAACTGTATTTTTAATTTTCGAGCCCCCCCCCCTCTACACCCCCACCATTCCGGGAACGACTTCAGCCAATAACAAATATGATCTTTAGTGTTGACTGTAACAGTTAAATATCGAGTATGGTATAGATCAAGTAAATATCTTCGAAACAAGGGCGTAAAATCTTAATGGTTTTGTTGTTTCGTAGGGTTTTAGGGCGAAAAACTACCAGATTATCATCGCCCTGTAATATCTATGTCACGTTTTGGTATCCTCATCCATATCGCCATTTTAACAATATAAACGAGGATACAAAAAAACTTGTAGTTTAAATTTCTTTGTATAAATTCATAATTTTCACAAAATTAAACAATTTATCTAGCTCTTTGAGGTCATCTCCAAGGGCAACTTTCTATATCAATGGAAATATTGCATTCGTTTCGATTATCTGTATACTTATGACATTCCATTAATATGTGATAGATAGTCAAGTCTGTGTTACACTTCCCACAAATCGGGGGACCTTTTGTCATAAGGTAACCATGAGTATATCTGGTGTGCCCTATTCGGAGTCTTCCTAATACGACTTCATCTTAATGAAATCTTAATTGATGACGTCATCACGCAACGATTTGCATGTATCTCGAATAATACATAGAAAACAATATTTTGTGTTTAAGCTTAAAATTAAGCCAAGATATAACAGCAGCTTGTTAATATGACTTGGCTAGGAGTGAGGGTCTACTGAAGGCTAAAAACTAAAAAATCCTAATATCTCGGTTAATATACTTGATGTTGAAAATATGTACATTTATAGGAAATTAAATTTGCAATAACATTAGTTCTATAAAATATATATATATATATATATATATATATATATATATATATATATATATATAGATATTTCTGTTATCGCACTAGTGGTAGAATATTTGTCTTATCGTTAGCAAACTTGATATATAATCGTTTTATGTGAGATTTTCGAAAATACTTATCTCCATTGTTATGAGTCTGATCGAAAAATTGAATAGGACCAATCTTATTGCAAATGTAATGTTCTATAAATGTTGTTATGTACGGGTTTTCTCTATCTTTATAATTAACCGAGATATTCGCATTTTTTGTTTTCGACATTCAGTAAACCCCCACTCCTCCTCATGTCATTTTAACAACAAGCTGTTAAATTATGAAGCACTTTATCTGATGTCAAAACACCACATATTTTTCTCATTGAACTTATGAGATAAATGCGAATGCGTGGCAAACGTGGGAAAACTGTTTGGTTAATGCAGCCCTACTTAACCCTGCCCGACTTTTTCTTCATCAACTACCTAGGATCGATAGACGTTTGAGGAACTTTTTCAAAAATCACGTACTGACTACATCGTCAATGACAGATTTATCTGTATCTGATTCTAGTAGGAGGGGAAACCTTGGTTTGATCATAACCTCTTAGTATTACCTCTTTTTTTTTCCTCATTTCCCAAAGGTGTTCGAAACGCGGGCATTAGACGTTGATGATTGAACCATTCAAGAGAATGACGGGCCTCCAGACTGACCTACCTCAAAAACCAGTTTCCCCCTCCGACATAATGTCATTAGTCCATTTGTTTTCCTTCTCTCTCTCTGCTCCTCAATTTAAAAGAGAGGAAACGAATTCTTTCGCCATTAAAACCATTCAGTTTAACGGCCTTGGGCAACATAATGCCTAAGCAGAGGCCATCAATTTCTCTGAAACTGTTGCAATTTGTCAGCAAATAGGCCCCTTAATGAATCCATGTAAATAAATCCCAGAGGTTTCTCTGAAATGCTCTTTAAAGTGGGCCTGGAATCATTATTTTGACTTTAAGGCTAGAAGAATCATGTCAAAATTGAAATAAATTCTAGTTTGTTTTTCAACACTTCTTACTGAATCACTTAAAAATGTCAAATATTTGAAGGAACCCATATGTTCCCTTTGGCAACTACCAAACAGTAAAACAACGGTTACATTTCATTTAGTGAAATGTGGTCTGATCCATTTTACAAATGAGGTTTACATCAAATTATAAAAAGTCCGTCACACAGGAAAGCGTTAACTAAGCATTTCCCAAGTGCGTTAAGTATTTTAATTTATCACAAACCGCAAAAGCCCAATGTGAACAATATTTGGTATTTAGCTTTCAAATAAAGTGATTCATAACATAATAGCATATTGTTAGTATGATATGAATAATAGTGGGGGTTTACTAGAGAGAAAAACTAAAAAAACGCAATTATCTCGGGTAATAATCTAGATTGTGAAAAAATGTACATAAAAACATTTATATTACATTACATTTGCAATAATATTGACTCTATACAATTTCTCGATCCCACGCAAAATAACGGAGATTTTAAGAATTTTCGAAATTCTCCCCCTTGTCCGATTTCAGCCACTAAACGAACTTGATCTTTCTTTTCATATAAAACGTTTATTTATCAAGTTTCATAACGATAATAATTGCGATCGCTAGAACTGTAACAGACAAATATACATACATAATATATATATATATATATATATATATATATATATATATATACAGTAGACTTATATTATATATATATATATATATATATATATATATATATATATATATATCTGTTACAAGACAATAATTGCGACCAATAGAGAACTAACAGATATATATATATATATATATATATATATATTTATATATATATATATATATATATATAAAATTTTGAACGGAACTCATTTTCGTCATCTAATAAGTAGGGTCGAAGGATATTTGAGGAAAAATTCCGAAAAATAGCTGATTTCGCTAAAGGGAAATCTACTAAAACCTTAGTAGTATATATATATATATTTTGAGAAGGTAATACCCAGAGCGGGAAATATATGTGGAAGTCGGTTATACTTCATCTGATGGGTCCATTAGAAGAACCAGTATTGTTGTCATTTCAAGAAAAAGAAGACAAGGGTATAATAATTGATCCAATGGTAAGATTCGAAGTAAGTATACAATAAGAAGAAGCAAATTTAGAAAAAATAGGCATCTACAGAGAAATTAGAAAAAAGTCCGTCACGCAGGAGCTGCGTAAACTAAGCAGATTTTCTCCTAAGAAGAGTTATACAATTGAGAAATCGCCATACGAGGGCCGAGCAGTTACGGAAACGGCCGAACTAGCTTTTGCCGGATAACTCACTCATGCGTATTCCGCCCACATTTAATAAAAATGCAAATATTTCGGTTAATATTCAAGATAGAGAATAAATGCATAGAACAATATTTACAGTAAATTTCATTTGCAATAAGATTGGTTTTATACAACTTTTTGATCCGAAGTATGGTAACGGAGATATTTTGAACTTTCAAATATCTCCCCTCTAAACCCCCCCTCCCCCTGGTCCGATTTCAGCCGTTAACGAACATGATCATTCGTTTTGCATAAAACGACTAAATGTCGAGTTTGGTAACGATCAAACAAAAAGTGCGACCGCTATAACAGACCGGTAACAGACAAATATATATCTATATATATCTATATATATATATATATATATATATATATATATAAAATTGTAACCTCTGTCTGTACATTGATTTTTTTCGCGAAATTTCACGATAACTTTTTGTTTCACATGTCATAGACACCATAACTGCATTTTGTTTCTTTCGTGTATGTTTGTTTGTTTGTTACCTATTCACGCATAAACGGCTGAACCGAATTTTATGAAACTTGGTATGTATATTACTAGTAACCCAACTTAGACTTTAGGCTATATTAATATCCTCTGAGACGAACAGGAGTGGGGGTTATAAGGGAAGCCTGAAATTAAAAATAGCGAAATTACGATTCAAATTGGTTTTTCGGCAAATATAAACATAACAAAAGTTGTTTATTTTGTTATTTAGAGTAACTTTTGTTATATACACTTTTTTCGTATACTGAATTATAAACGAGATATACGCAAAAACCTATAACGAATGTGAACAATTTTATTTGAGACGAAAGAACCAACCGAAATGAATAAAACTGGGTATGTGTATTAGCACTAACGACCTCCTTATAATAAGTCATACTATCATTTCTAGGAACGGGCAGGAGTGGGGGTTGTAAGGGAGGCCTGAATTTAAAATAGCGGTATTTCGTTTTCTATTCGTTTTTCGGCAAATATGGACATAACAAAAGTTGTTTATTTTGTTATTTAGAGTAACTTTTGTTGTATTCATTTTTGTCTTTTAACAGTTTTTAAACGAGATATACACTATAAACTAAAGTGGGAGTCAACTATTTAATTGGGCGCTAACGATTGAACTGAACTTAACAAAACCCGGTATGTCAATTAGCATTAATTCTTCCATGATTATAAGCTATATTAAACTGTTTAGGTTAGGTTAGAACGGGAGTGGGGCTTATAAGGGAGGCCTGAAATACAAATTCGCGATATTTCGTTGTCTATTTATTTTCGTCAAACGTGCACATAACAAAAGTTGTTTACTTTGATATTTAGATTAACTGTTATTTTATACACATCTCCAGGAACAATGTGTAGAGCAAGTAATTTGCGTAGAAGTATTGATATGCTCAACAATTCATTCCAATTTAAACTATGAGGTACCTCACCTGGAAAAAGTAATGTAAATCTATGTTAATATTTTGTCCTTAATAACTGAAATCTATGTATAATGCACAGGAGACAGGAAATATGATAATTTGGAGGACAGTGAAGACTTACATAAGAAATTAATTTTATTATTAACAAATGCCAACAACGGGTATTAACCCTAAACACTGGGATAGGTAAATGTCAAAATATTGTGCAAAGTAAAGCCTTGCCAAAAAAATACTATCACCATTCAGCCTCAAATCAATCCCCGGGCGACGCCGGGTATCTGAGCTATTATATATATATATATATATATATATATATATATATATATATATATATATATATATATATATATATATATATATATATACAATTTTGATCGGACCTCATTTTCGTCATCTTCTAGGTAGGATCGATGGACATTTGGAGAAAAATTTCAAAAATTCCGTCATGAATACAACCACAATAGCTGATTTCCCTTATGAGAAATCTGCTAAAAAACAAAATCACTAGAGCGATATATATATATATATATATATATATATATATATATATATATATATATATACAATTTTGATCGGACCTCATTTTCGTTATCTACTAGGTAGGATCCATGGACATTTGAAGAAAAATTTCAAAAATTCCGTCATGAGTACAACCTCAATAGCTGATTTCCCTTATGAGAAATCTGCTAAAAACAAAATCACTAGAGCGATATATATATATATATATATATATATATATATATATATATATATATATATATATATACAGTTTTGAACGGACCTCATTTTCGTCATCTACTAGGTAGGATCGATGGACATTTGAAGAAAAATTTCAAAAATTCTGTCATGAGTACAACCTCAATAGCTGATTTCCCTTATGAGAAATCTGCTAAAAACAAAATCACTAGAGCGATATATATATATTATATATATATATATATATATATATATATATATATATATATATATATACAATTTTGATCGGACCTCATTTTCGTCATCTACTAGGTAGGATCCATGGACATTTGAAGAAAAATTTCAAAAATTCCGTCATGAGTACAACCTCAATAGCAGATTTCCCTTATGAGAAATCTGCTAAAAACAAAATCACTAGAGCGATATATATATATATATATATATATATATATATATATATATATATAGATATATATAGAATTTTTATCGGACCTCATTTTCGTCATCTACTAGGTAGGAACCATGGACATTTGAAGAAAAATTTCAAAAATTCCGTCATGAGTACAACCTCAATAGCTGATTTCCCTTATGAGAAATCTGCTAAAAACAAAATCACTAGAGCGATATATATATATATATATATATATATATATGTATATATAGTATATATTTTTTTTTTTATATTTTCCGTTGCACATTGCCCATGCACAAAGGGCGCTTATTTGCTACATGCACCATAGTATTACAGTATATAACATGTATGTTCATAATACATCGTGTTTTGTTTACAAGAAATGTTCATAAATTTGTTCTTGAAGTTAATAAAAGAAATAAATTAAACAGAAAAAGAAAAAAAAATAAACGAAAAAAAAAAAAATGAAAAACAAAAAAAGATAAATAAATAACGTACATAATGAAAGAACAAACAATCAAAGTGATGAAAAATTAGTACGCATAATCAGAAAATCGAAACAATCCAATAACATGTTAATTTCACTTCATTAAGAAAGTTATGCCACTTATTCTATTGCATTATTCTTGATGTAGGCGTTAAAAAGAAAAAAAAATGGAAGGAAGACAAATTATTATTCTTTAAGTAAGATGTTTAAGATGTCCGTTGTTTCTATTAATGTTTTAGAATAATGCCTAAATGCTAATGGGTATTTTTTAAACAAATACTTTAGATTTAGTGGCCACTGGTCATTGGTTTTGATGTGTTTGTTGGAGTGTGTTTCGTAACTGTGTAATCAGTGTGCAAGTATAGATGTGGTGTTCTATAGTCTGTTCACTCGTTCTGTCTCAGGGGCAGTTTTTGTCATTTAGTATTTTGAACCTATGTAAGTAAGATTTAGTAGTTCCGTGTCCAGTGAGTACTTGTGTCGAGTAAAAGTCAGTAGCAGTACAGGTGTTGAGGTATTCCTCAATATTTGGGATGAATGTTTTTAAATGCTTGCCTTTCTCTGTTTTGTCCCATCGCTCCTGCCACTGTTTTATTGTGTCCGTGCGTAACGTGTATTGTAGACTTTGTTTTGTTATGTTGGAGTATGTTATGGGAATGTTTTGGTCCTTGGATGCATTTTTTGCGATTTTGTCAACTAATTCGTTTTCGTAAAGTCCGGCATGTCCTTTGACCCAAGTCAAATATATTTTTGTTGTTGGATTGAATGTCTATAATTAGTTGCCTACTGTGTTCTGTCAATGGGTCATGTATGTCTGTATTCATTAGTTTTTGTATTGTTACCTTGTTGTCTGTGTTTATAGTTACTTCTGTGATTTGTTTATTATTTAGTTTTACGTATTCGAGTGCGTTCATTAATGCAAGCGCTTCAGCTTGGTTGTTTGTACATAAAGGTCCTAGTCGGTATTTAAGTACGTCAGTGAGTATATTCTTACGAAAGACAATAAAAGGACATCCTACATATTTTTTGTCCTTGCTTCCGTCTGTGTAGATTTGAAATTCTGTTGTGTGAGTTGGAGTCAGTTCTATGTGTGGGTGTATAGCAAGATGTGTCCATTTGAGTAGTGTAGGGGGTTTTTTCAATGTCGGATGAGTTAATGTTTTGTATATGTGTGTTTTCATGTAGTAATAAATATTGTGTTTTTTGTTGATTTGCAAGTAATGAGATGGGTGTAATTCTTGCCAGAACACAGGCAACTTCATATGAAATTGTTCTAAAACCCTTTATTATCGTCAAAATCCCCCACTCATGTCTTATAAACATTAAGCTATTATATTAGAAACACATTATTTGAAGCTTAGTTTAAGACTGGTTCTTCCTTTTCTGGAAATGCAATAAGAAATTTGCAGTGCTTTACTTGTCCCCTTCGATTTGAACAGCCGATACTGCGAACCAAGCAGAAAGCCATTGCTAGAGAAACGCAGCAGCTGATGAAGAGCTGGTGTTGACCTCTGAGGGTAAACACTGCGTCATCAAAGACTGGAATGCACCAACTCAACACTGCACTTCCTCCATGCACCACCTGCATCTCAGGAGCAAACCTTCTGTTCCAGACAATTTGCTGGACCAGCATTTAAGCTCTCTCACTCTATATAACTAGTTAACTACTTTTGAATTCATTGTTGAATCTGAGTCTGGAACGTTTAATGATTAAATGCATAGGAAATTACTTCTGGAGGGCCATGTTAGCAGATTTGATGTAAGTTGAAATCAGAGGCCGAGTGATGATAAGAAAAGTCTGTCGCACTGGGGCTGCGTAAACTAAGCAGATTTCCCATGTGAAGTTTTACAATAGAGAAATCTGCATACTGGTAACACAACACCACCGTGATTAAATACAAACGGTATTGAGAAATCTTTCAGTTAATTAAAATAAATTCCTTACTGAAACGGCTTCTGAATTGTAAGAATAATTTATATTTTAATAACTTCAATTTTAGTAGTCCAAGCACTAAAGAAGGGGGGGGGCGGATGAACAGAACGTATTTGCATAAATCTCACAAAGTAAAGAAGATAAGGTAAGGTTAGAAACGACAGGTAAGATTACCTTCCACCTGAGCCGAGCAATGACGGAAATGGCCTACCTAATCCGAACTATACCCGACCACAGATTGCGACCGCTATATATATATATATATATATATATATATATATATATATATATATATATATATATATATATATATATATATATATAGTTTTGAACGGACCCCTTTTTCGTCATCTCCTGGGTAGGATCGATGGACATTTGAAGAAATTTTTCGAACATCGCGTCAAGAGTACGACCTCAATAGCTGATTTCCCTTCAGAGAAATCTGCTGATAAAAGTCCGTACCCTGTGGCTGCGTAAACTAAGCAGATTCCCACGTGATGGTGTGCCTCTCTAGTGAATACGAAAGTACCATAAATTGCTTAATAATTGAGTTAAATGAAAAATGTATACAACAACAATTGTAGAACATCAATAGCATATACATGATTTATCATATGACATTTTTCTATCTGACTCATAGTATCGGCAATGTCAATTTATGACGTCGGATATCGGACCAGCGGGAGGGGTGTTTAGAGGAGGGGGATTTTTGAAAGTTCAAAGTATCTCCGTTATTTTGCGTCGGATCGAAAAATTGTATAGAATCAATCTTATTGCAAATTAAATTCACCATAAATATTGTTATATACATTTATTCTGTATCTTGAATATTAACCAGATATTTGCATTTGTATTGTGGGTGTGGTCAGCAGGAGTTGTCTATGTTCGGGACTTTCCGCCGAGAGCTAGGGCGGCCGTTTCCGTAACTGTTAGGCCCTCGTGAATAGGTTTAGAGATTCCTTAATACTACTGTTGTTATTAGGCAGATTTATCTATTACTAAACTTCACGTGGGAAATCTGCTTTGTTTACGCAGCCCCTGCGTGACTAACTTTTTTTTTATCCAATTCATAGCAATCGAGATATTTCGAAATTCAATTTTTCCCCTTCTGCAAATCCCCCTTCAAAGACGTACAAATTTCAGCCATTACTTGATATAATCTTAAGTGTGGACTAAAACGATTAAATATCAATTATAGAATAGATAAAATAAATAATTTTGAGTCAAGAACGTAAAATCACAATTGATGAAGTCATCACGCTACGCATTTGCATGAATCTCCAGTAGAAAATATCTGTTGAAAACAATATTTGGTATTTAAGCTTCCAATAAAGTGTTCTTTATAGTACAAATTATGTTTAATATACACGAACAGGAGTGGGTGTTCAGTAAACTAAAAAATGAAAATTTCTCATTTAATTTTCAAGATAGAGAAACAGCTAGTATAACAATATTAATAGACAATTATATTTTGCAATAAATTGGTTTTATAAAATTTTTACGTTTACCGGTTGCAATTTTAGCAGATTTCCCTTAAGATAAATCACCTTTTAAGGTTGTACTCATGACAGGATTTTCGAACTATTTCCTCAAATGTCCATCGATCAAACCCAGACACAAAATGAGGTCCCTTCAAAACTATATATATATATATATATATATATATATATATATATCTTGACTATATATCTATATATATATATATATATATATATATATATATATATATATATAGACATATATATATATATATATTTGTCTGTTAACACTCTAGCGGTCGCAATTTTTGTTTAATCGTCACCAAACTCGGTATTTAATCGTTTCATGTAAAAAGGAAGATCAAGTTCGTTAACGGCTGAAATCGGACCAGTGAGAGGGGGGGTTTAGAGGGGAGGGGGGTTTTCAAAAATTCGAAATATCTCCGTTATTATCCATCGGATCGTAAAATTGAATAAAATCAATCTTATTGCTAATTAAATTTACTATAAATAATGTTATATACATTTATTCTGTATCTTGAATATTAACCGAGATATTTGCATTTATATTCTGCGTGTGGTAGCCTGTAGGCTATGTTCGGACTTTCCGCCGAGAGCTCTGGTGGCCATTTCCATAACTATTCGTCCCTCGTGAATAGGTTTAGAGGTTAGGTTAACTGTTTTTTGGGGCTAGAAACTACTGGGTTATTACGCCCTAAATAATGTTTTAGGTTTAGAGGTTTCTTACTACTACAGTTGTTATTAGGCAGATTTCTCTATTGTAAAACTTCACGTGGGAAATCTGGTTAGTTTACGCAGCCCCTGCGTGACGGACTTTTTTTTATTTTCGGCGACCAAACTCGATATTTATACGTTTGATGAAAAACTCATGACCTGGTTCGGTCACGGATGAAATTGGAATCTGGGCGGGGGGGGGGGAGAGTGAAGAATTTTGAATATTCGAAAAATCTCTGTTATTATAAGTCGGCTTTTATTGCAAATTTAACTACCTTTAAATGTTTCTATACACATTGTTTCTCTATCTTGTTTCTTTTTCTGCCTCTTTATTCTAAGCATTAATACCGAATATCGTATTCACGTGAAGTTTATTAGGCGAGATACATGCATATGTGTAGTGTGATGTCAACAATGAAGATTTTACGTAATTATATTGAAAATGTTCATTTGGTATATACCATACTCGATATTTCACCGTTTCAGTGAATATCGTCAATTAATCTAAATATCATATTTGTTATTGGTTGAGATGGAACGTGGAATAGGGGGGTTTGAGAGGGGGGAGCTAAAAGTACACCAGAGAATATACGAAAAATTGCATTAATACAGGATATTACGAATAATACTATCAAAAGATGCCGACAGATTGGGTCGTGTAGAGTATACTTATATTCGGACAATGTTAATATATATTAATTTTACCCCACCTGGGCTTTGGTATACCAACAACACTTCTTGGATTCTATTAGAGGAAATACCAAGGTACGTTGGAACATTTTTTTGTTAGTTACTGGTCTCTATAAGAATTAGGTAGAATAATACCTGGCTAACTAACTTAACTACTACCTCCAAAGTACCCCAATACGCCAGTCAGTTCACAGAAACAGTTCACTAGATAGAAATCTTTTCTTTGTAGCCCTTCAGATTTTACTTCATAGAAGCAGTTTAGGCCAATTTTCAGCAGATTTCCATAGAGATAATAAGATTGAGATTGCTGTCATAAGGTTGTTACTAAAAAGTATTTCAAATATCCACGGACACAACCTAGTAAAAGGCGAAAATAACATCTTATTGTATATAAAATCAGTTATCGCTTAACTCTGTAGTTATACCAGGAACAATTGTTAAAGAACTCGATATTTTTTTAATTTCATGTAAAACCTAAAGATAATGAAGACGGAGATAAAGCTCAACATCGTAAATATATCCGTTGTTAAGATCAATAATGTTTTATTGTTTTATGATCTTGGAAAGTAATACATTTAAATTTTCTCATACATTTTTCTCTTTCTGGAATATAAACCAAGTTCTTAGTACAGTTTTTCATCGGAAGCCGAATCCAGTAAATCCAAACTCCAACTCCCAGCCTTACACAAAGTATTGTATTCAAAGCCACAAATAGAGAATAAAAAGCGAAATTCAGTAAGCTGTGTCTGATTCCACCACGTAGAAATTTTGCTTTGATTCCGCAGCGTATATTTCAGGTATTTTGTTTTGGTGAGGTGGATTTTATGGTAGAACATCATCAAGTGCTGAAGAATAGTTATCGTTTCCTAATACTCTTGGTTATTTTGACCCTTAGCTAGCTTGTATTTGTAAAGAAGTTTTCAACAAATACATCACAATGTTCTTTAGATTTGTATTTTTCATATTTATATTTCCGGTACTTTTTATTTTTGTTTTGTGTCCTTTTAGAACTAATCTCAAAACGCAGGCTTTGGTTGACAGGTTTGGGTCTCCTAGTGATACGTTTATGTGTTATTAACAGGCTTAAGTCTGGTATGTCTTTTCCTTGAGGACGTTATAAATAGTTCATGTGACCAAAAAAAAAGGCAGAGATAATTTCACTAAAGTCCAGAACCATCACACCATATCCTGCTACTTTATTGAACCAGTGTTGTTCCATAGGATCTAAATGAATTCCGGTCTAATAAAGACGAACTAAGGACAGAAACAACAGCAAAGGAGAACTGATTAATAACACATTCAAATTCGAGAGAAGTTTTAATGGAGTGACATTAAAAAACAGCATTGTGAGAGCTACAGTAGAAACAAGAACAGCTGTTCGTAAGCCTCCAGTATACCAACACCTTACCAATTGTATTGAAACTATATTGTTTTTGTGGCAGCTCTGTATCTTCTTCAAACAAGGCGAAACGTTTAAGTTCCCATTATTATTTTTTTTTTTTGTATGTATATTTATACATATATTTCCATCTCTCTTTCTTTCATTCGCCTTTTTTTGGAACTAATCCCACGGCACGGACAGGTTTTTGATTGGAGCGCCCCCTAGCGATACGAGAGAGAGGTAAATCCGCAGAGGGAAGTTGAGTGAAGGTTGATTAGAGATAGGAGAGGAGGAGGCTACTATTATCGCAGGAGATAACATCACTATTGTTCGGTTCATGACTGATGGCTGCCTAGCCCCGGGCTGGGCATGCCACCGCTCGACCGCGGCACGATTCTCTTCAACTTCCCAGGGGGAGATTCACTCTTGGAAATTAATAACTCCCAAGAGAGCCCGGGCGCTAACCAACTCTTAGGCTTCTCTCTCTGGTCCTTTCTATTCATCAAAAGTTTAGTTTGGTTTCGCCGGGTGAGATATGGTCTAATACTTGAGGTACCATTTCCGAAGGAGCATGGCGTATGGAGACCCAGACTCCTGCACGACATCGGGGACCCAGGATGAGTGGGTCCAACGAACAAAGAGGTAGAAATATACGGCAAAACGGAAAGTATGATGAATTCTCCAACGCACTCCAGAAAGCTCTCATATTTAGAACTCTCTCCAAGAAGCCGAACCTGTATGCTTTCAATACAGCCAACAACTTGTCCTCACATGATAGGAAAGAACAGCCCTTAGCCAGACTTCTCACTTAGGGGCTGCCTAAATAACGAATAAAATAAAAAAAGAAGAAAACAGAAAAAAATTACATTCATTAAAAGTTATTTAATTGTAATAATGGCTAATATAATGCCAGTTGAAAATAAGCATTTGTAAGGGAGAAAATATATGTTTATGTTATATAATATATAATGAAAATATTGTATATACTATTATTATATAGGATAAGTAAGTATATTGCCAGTATTAAAAAATGTACAATAATTATTAATTATTGGCAAAATATAAAGGCAGTTAAAAGTATTAAGCCAGTAGTAAGAAGTGTAAATAGGTACAACAAAACTCGTGTTACTAGGACACATCTTTAAGTAAATAAAAATGTATTTATAGATTTAGTTAAGAAATAATTGTATAGAAAATTCGTAAATTTAATGCCCTTAGGATATGAGAAGAGCGGTATTTATAATATATTAGTTGATATTATTTAAGACATAGAGTAAAACAGGGACTTGTAAACATCATTATACTACTATAGAGGGCATAATAACCTAGTTGTTGATTGCCCTAATCATATTAATCCTAATCCTAATCCTAAACAACGAAGACCTCCTAAATGTTTGAATGGCATTCTATTATCTATTTCTCCAATGAATCGCACTTGAAATTTAAGCATGCTGTGTCTTGTGGTATAGTAACACAAACAGGATAACCAGAATAGCTGATTTTCCTTAAGGAAAATCTACGGAGTTTGGAAGCCGTTTTGAACAGGTACACAGTATGCTGCCGTAAAATTGTTTACAGTCCCCAAGTGTGTAAGAGGAAAAGAGGCAGGCTGATGCAGAGATGCATATATAATTTATATTTGGAGTGGCAGAAACTGAATATCCGTCTTTAAGTAGACCTGCGCACTAGCAAAGGGGATTGGTTTGAGAAGGAAACAGAAGCTCATGCTAGTAAAGTAACGTAGCGTTCATCAGATAGCTTGAATATTTATTTACTTCCACGGGCTATCCAAAGGTTAGCCACCCTTTTCTAGCCAGGGTGAGACTAAGGATTTTATTCAATGAGTAATTAACTAAATAACCTCCTAATGTCTATGAGGGAATCGAACCCACGGCTCTAAATTTACCAAATTCATTATGTTCAACGCCTTAATACACATGTCTAACCTGTGTCCCGTTTGAATAAAGTAACACCCGGGATTATCATACTCCATTATTCTCGATAACTATGCTACTCCTTTTTACGAATCGTGTTACGACTACGTACGAGACGAGGTGCGACTACCAGCCCGCTCGAGAAACTCTTCCCTGTAAGACAATTCTCCAAATACGAAAAGGAATGGACCAAGGGATCTTGCTTCCCGAATAATAGACAAATCCTCAAGTGTGGGCGATTAGAGGGAGAGAAGGTAAAATACAAAATCATACTTATCCCCGAAAAATGTTTAACTAATACATTTAGAAATAAAAATTGTAATGTTTAACAACTACAGTTGTTTTTCCCCACCATTTTATATTTTTCGAGTTTCTTCCCTCCTATACTCATGGGATTATTACTGATAATGAATAGCAATGGTAATTGAATGGTAAAAATGATAAAAACTCATTCCATATTCAAATTACTGAGAATAAAAAAGCATATAGAACAAGAATTAAAGCGACAGACAAGAGTTTTCTAGACTAGGGCAGTTATATAAACCATTTTTCGATACACGGCTCATAATGACAGATATATTTGCAATTTTTGATTTAGGCCTTTCTCAACCCCCACTTCTCTCTCAGGGGCTCAGCTTGGCCGTGTGAGTTAAGGTTTTGGTCTTAATCTCATATGGTAAACCTAGAGAGGCGGGTTCGATTCCCTCTGGGCAGTAGAAATTTATTTAGTGAAGGACTCATTAAATAAATTCCTTAGTCCCACCCTGGCTAGAAAAGTATGTTTCCCTGCAGATAATCATTCCCAATTAGCCAAAGTAGCATAAAGTTGACGTAAATAAATAAAAAAAAAATTAAGAAATCCCCACTTCTGTTTCCATCTGGTTCGATATCACATTAAAAAAATTGATCTTTATTTTTTGCACCTTCGGTTTATTCTTTCCCTTTCGTTATTGCTTTCTTCCCGTCTTACTCTTGGGATTTCCCTTTAGATCATGCCTAAGACTTATGCACAACTTAAATTCCAATTTCCTGTTGACATAGGCTTCACACTATGGGAGAAATAGAGAATAGATAACATGACCAACATGTCGTTCAAGCACGTCGAAAACCTGCTTATTTACACAGCATCCGGGCGACGGACTTTTTGTTTTGAGATTTTGCGCCGACCAAAGATTCTTACGGTGTAAAATGCTTCTCGAGAACGAGATCCCAAGCCTCAGGTACAAGGAAATGACCGGTTCCTGTTAATGGTATCAGCAGGTAGGTATTAGTATGTAAATGTAGATTACACCTTATTAATATTCTAGGAATTATTTAATAACATCAGGCCTATAATAAACACACTAAATTACACCTCACTGATTTATGAACGGTGTGTCGTCTGATGCACCTTTCTTCCTTGACATTCTACTCCGTTATTTTAGGTTTATATAGTTATTTCTAGAATCTTTGGACTACTTTTAATTTCGAACAAAATTGTGTAAACTAATTTCAGATTTACTTTCACTAAGATCTTTCTTAAACGGATCTGAAATTTCAACTGAATCTGATCAATTTTAGTCGCTCCAATTGTCGTGGGTGTTGACATATTTGTCGGAAAGAACATATTACTTGCTACATGTTACTCGAAAGCCACGACTATGATATATATACATACATGACGTTTGGGATAGAGGAAAAGAATTTTTTAGCCACAGAAATACGTTTATTCTTTGAGGCTTTACAGTAGGAATACATAAGTACCGTGAAAGGTAATATAAGCAGGCTGGTAATATAAATCAGTACATAATGATGATTACAATGCGTTATGATGTATAATCTAAGTTGTGTTTTTAGCAGATTTCCCTTAAGGGAAATCAGCTATTGAGGTCGTACTCATGATGCGAGTTTCGAAAAATTTCTTCAAATGTCCATCGATCCTACCCAGGAGATGACGAAAATGAGGTCCGTTCAAAATTATATATATATATATATATATATATATATATATATATATATATATATATATATAGTGTCTGTTAACGCTCTAGAGGTCGCGAGTTGTGTTTGATCTTTACAAAACTCGATATTTAATCGTTTTATGCAAAAATAAAGATTATGTTCGTTAAAGGCTGAAATCGTACCAGTGTGAGGGGGGCTTTAGAGGGGAGGATTTTCGAAAATTCGAAATACCTCCGTTATTATACTTCGGATCGAAATATTTTATAAAATCAATCTTATTGCAAATTAAAGTTACTATAAATAATGCATTTATTCTGTATCTTGAATATTAACCGAGATATTTGCATTTTTCTGTTTTCAGCCGTGAATGACTCTCTATTCTGAAATTTCTCTATTGTAAAACTTCACGTGGGAAATGTGCTTAGTTTACGCAGCCCCTGCGTGACGGACTTTTTATTGTTCTGGTTTTATTTAACAACCAAATTGAAAGGTTTTAATGTGTTGTTATTTAGTGAAAGAAAGTGCTTTATGATTGTACTATGTATTCGACAATGCAATTCCTTTTTTTTTTTTTTTTTTTAAACTGTCAAATAGTGGGTTATTTATGGTTTTATGGTGTGTTGACAGAGCACTGACTATGATGCTCGGAATCGAAAGCGCTCTGTCGCTTCGATAAAAAGTGTTTACTCTGGAAGTGTGGCTATACTTCCTCTATCTGCATTGTAATTCTCTTCCATTGGCGAAAATATCAACGTAGAAGACTGAAATCAGTTCAGTTTTATTTAACTGCCAGTTTAGTTAATAAAAAGAAGTTTGTTTTAAAAATAATAATAAACTTTATTAAAAAATGTGGCTGGCCTAAATGTAAATATGGATAGAGAAGTTTGTATAATCTACAGGCTACACCTGACAATTGGCAACTAGAGAAGTACTATATCTATAATGTTAAAGGCTGTAAACAGGACATATCGGGTCTATCAAAAAGAATGAACCGATTTCATTGAGCTATGTCTTATTAACAGACAGTAATACAAGATTGCAATAAAGATACATGTATTTAACCAGTGCTGAAGTTTTATGGTGACATCATCATCATCATGTTCCATTTCCAGCATCCTGTGTTCTAACCAGCTGCGATGCTGGTCTAAAGTGCCATAAAGCTTTGAAATTAGTTCATTGTTTTTGAATGACCCTGTATACTCTATTTGAAATAAAAATGTCTTCTAATCTTCCCATATATCGTTTCGAGCACTTTCTGGATTCTCATCAAGAGATTATTAGGTTGGGAAACACCATCAGTAGAAAATGAAACCACTGAGACTCTCAGTTCCAGATAATCAGTAGGCAACGCCGCTAAAACGGGCACCATATAAACAAAATGTCACCACATACTTCTTGTGGTTTATTTCATTTTTGTCATTTACTGCGTTTTCAAAATGCACGACTTGAGGCCAACCTCAATTGCAATGAGAATGCAACCAGCCTGGAGCATTTTATACAATCATAATTGCCTGTGTAAAAAAAAATCTAGTGTGGACAACACATGACTTCCTTGTACTCCTATTAAATTAAACAATCAAAATGATATCATTTCATTTAAAATTATTTTATTTGAAACTGCTATACGATATCACCGTTCCAATGCATCTGATCGAAAAATGTTATTGAACAAAATTGTAAACTTCGTTGTATTCTGTGAATACAAGCTAATACGGTCCTATACAAAGTGTTATTCTAAAACGTATGGTGAAATTTGAATTTTCTCCCACCACTAAACCCCCCCCCTCCTTCCCCTTAATCGGTTTCGATCAAAAGTGGAGGTACAGAAATAGATGTTAAAACATTCTTAAATTTTAACATTTATTTATTATGTAGAGTTCCGCAATGATGGCGACTTGGCTCTTCTTAAACATGGAGGGGGGGGGAGAACAAAACAAAAACAATTAAACAAAATAACAAAAAATGGAACACTAAATAATATAACGATAAAATTAAAGGAACGGGTGAAAAAACACAACAAGAAACAAGAACACAACATAGAACTAAAAACGGGTAGTAATAATTAAGTAAAAAGTCAGCTTGGTAACTTTGAAACAAAAATTATTCATAAAAACTGGCATCATTCAAATATAAACACGTCACACACACACACACACACACACACACACACACATTTAAAATTAAAAAAATGTATTGAATTAAATATTCTCGAACTGCCCAATTGTTTTTAAATATGTCAGAATCGTGGCAACATTGTGGGCTACCCTCAGTCAGTAGTTCGTTCAAGTCATGTGGAATGTTTAAGTAAGTCCGTAATCTGCATTCTGTTAGTAGGTGTTTTATAGTTAGTCCACTGTTGCAATGAGTACAAGTAGGCTTGTTATTTCTGTTCATTGTGTAAGAATGTGTCAGTATATCCAATAGTGTTTATAGTAGTCTTGTGAGGACGACTTTTTCTCTTCTTGAATCTACGTACTGTCTCTTTGACCATCTTGTAACATTGCGTTTTAATTCCAATAGAGTTTTGTCAGTACGTAACCAGTGTTTTTGCCAGTCTTGGAGTATCTTGTTGAGATCTGTTGGTGTTAGTGTTGTTATGTCAGTAGTAGTCATTCTTGTTGCTAGTTTTGCATGTTTGTCGATATCAGTGATTTGTTTAATGTCCTTATCTCCGGGTAACCACAACATTTTAAAATTGCAAGTGTTTAGTGCGTGTATTAGTTCTACTATTTTTGTAATTAGGGGGTGATTGGAGTAGATGTTTCCACTGGAAAGTAAAGAACTTAAAGAGTCTGTCATAAAATTACTTGGTGTGACCGATTTTCTAATTTTGAAAGTGCTAGTATGGCCTATAGTTCTGCAGGCTTTAACTTTGTAAGTTTTGTTTTTGATAGTGGCGGCTGAGCCCGTTCCGTGTTCTGTCTTAGATAATTCTGTCTAAGACTACGTCTTTTACTTTGTTCGTTAACATTTTTTTTGTTATTTTTTATACTAATATAACCTGTAAAATGCTGTGGTGCTTCCATTTGTTGAGTAATCTTCTTCTTACCAAGTTAGCATAGCCTGGAGTGACTTTGGGTGCTGCTGGTGTAGGAGCGTCAACGTCTGGCAATTCGGCCATCCGCGTGCCTTTTTTCTTCCTTTTACCCCACGAAGAAAGGAGAGGGTGGCCAAAGAGGTGCGGTGGGGACAACAGCACCACCCATTTGCACTTCTAATCTCGATGGTAAGTAAAATTGATCGGCTCATTGGTGATGGGTTCACTTTGCCGAATAGAGGTCCGGTAAGTGGGATGCCGCCACGGCATAAATTATATACGACAGGTAAATAGGAGGTGGGGGACAGAAAGGGGCGCCCCTTCTTTTTGGTCTGTCCGCCTGTTTCTGAAATTTATTACCTCAGCTTAGAGGTTTTGTTTAATTTAGCACCACCTCTTGCAGCCGGGTGCATTCCGAGCGGCCACCATCAGGGTCGACCGCTCTCCCCCCTCATTATCTTATTTTAATTTAAAATACTTTTTTTTTCTGCACTTTTTCTTAAAATTTTATTTGGCATTGTATTGCGCGTGAATGTGAGTGTGTTCGGATTTTTTTTTTTTTTTTTAAATTGTTCAGTTTATACAGATTGCGCCCATATAATACTTTGAAAATTAATACAAGCCGCTTTTGCAATACTTTATGCTTTAATTTTCTTGCTAGTCCCAGACAATGGCATGACAATTATTTCTTCAACAAGCAAGATATTGATTTATTTTTTTTAAATTATTATTATTATTATTATTATTATTATTTATTAACGTCCACTTTTTGCAACTCAGGCTAATTGGGACGGGCTATCTACAGGTTACCACCCTTTTCTAGCCAGGGTGGGACTTAGGATGTTATTTAATGAATTTCGTCACTATATAATTTCCTTTGCCCAGGCAAGAATCGAACTCGCCACTCTAGGATTACCATGTGAGATTAAAAGCAACGCTTTAACTCACATGGCTAACCTGAGCCCCAATTAATCATTAATTACTATAAATAAAATAAT
>CM032232.1:122595000-122605000 GCA_019009955.1 Riptortus pedestris
CTGAGATAAATGCAAATATATGACGCAAGTGGGAAATCTGCTTAGGCAACGTAGCTCCGGAGTGTCGGATTTTTATGTTTATTCTCTTTTATAAGTAAAATTATTGATAAAGAAAGAACAGACTAGAAGTGAAAGAAAATTTCGTTTTCCCGTAAAATCTTAAAAAATTCATTCCACCAGTACACATGGGTTTGTCGCATTTTAACATGGGCGAAATAGACACTGGAAAATTCAAACGTAAAAAGGAGGTTGGTCTTCTATATCGTGTATATATTATTATTGATACAGTGATTAGTAATTAAAAAAGCGTCGTGTTCTACAATCAAAATCAGAAATAGGGAAGTAAATAAATTAATGGGATAAAAGAAATCGACCAATTATTCAGAAGTCTTTTAATTCAGAGCTAAGCACTTTCAAAAACTATTGTCTCAATCTCCAGAGCTACTTACAAACACTCATTGGGTAAGACAGTAAGTGATACACATAGGACGATTTGTTTCCAAGTATACCATATTTTTTACTTCCAACATCACTGTGAAGTAAATAAATTATGTAATTCGTCAGGAAAATATCTTTCAAATACTTATATTTTTTTCATTTCAAATATTCTATTGTGAAGGGTTTTGTTGTTTAAAAAAAAAAATATAAAAAAATAAGTACTAGCAGTTGAAATTTTTCCCATTTTTATTTTTAGCTAGTGTTGAGGGTGATGAATAAGGTGACATCAGAAACACTTTTTTCTGGTTCCTCATAATTTATTATTATTATTTTTTAAAACGCTTAGAGCTTTTGGGAATTAAATTCCCATCCTCAGAGCTACAAACAATAAAACACCTCCTGAATTAGACTCCTGAATTGTGGTATTTTATTATTTCTAGCTCTGAGGATGGGAATTTAATTCCCGAATGTGCAAAGCCTTTTTTAAAAAATAAATTGTGTGGAGTCACAAAAAAGTATTTCTGATTTACCTGAAATATTTCCATCACACACGCAAACATATATATGTATATAACAAATAACAAAATTACAGAATAGACTACTTTACATTACTGCTACATGAGTTAGTTGAAAACATTTTATCATTATGGGTGGGGAGGCAAGGCCAGAAAGAGAAAGAAACGAAACCAACTGGAAGTTTCCAAAGACAGATTCCCACAGCTGTAACTTCAGAGGCCATATCATCTCGGTTTTTACAACCAGAACGTGTTTCTTCAGGCCATTCATAAAGACTCCTTCCGCTCTTATCAATGAACTTTTGTTGTACCTCAAGACCGAATATTTCCAATCTTCAAGCGTTAGTTTTATTTATGGTAACAACTTGTTCCAAATTAGGCTGGTTTATAGGATTATCTACAAGAGTTACGTCTCCGTTGTGGTAACAACTTGTTTGTCACGACTGAGAAGTAGTTGTCCCGAGACTTAGAATCGGCCACACCAAATTAACACCTTCAAACTTAATGACAAAGACTGACAGACCTACTTGCACAACTTGTAAAATTCCCTTGACGATAAGACATATACTGAGAAAATACCTAAAACGACAACACCGGGACTTCCCCTACAACTTACAAGAGCTTTTGACGGAAGGCCCCACATTAACAACATATTCTCATACCTACACAAAATTCAAATATACGACAAAATTTAACATACAAATTAAGTCTGTGGTGTGCAAAAAGATTTTAAATTCTATGCATTAATTGTATTCTATGCGTTTGTACACATGTATATGTTTACCTTGAAGTAGGAAATTCCTACAATTATTATGTGTTTTATTGTAAGAGTCAAATTACATACATTGCATTTGGGCTGCTCCCTTTTTTTTCATTAAATAGTTATGAGTAATAAAGGAGTGACCTATGAGCCTTGTTAAAATCACTTCCTCTCTCCGCGAATATGTTGCAATTTTGTTAGCCCGTGTAAATACTGTTGATTTAATTTGTCTTAGTTTATTGTCTGTTTGTAGCCATTTGTGTTCCAAATTATGTAGTAATATTTTATTAATGATTTCTCTATTGTCCAATATCAATAGTTTTGATTTACAGTTTTGCACCTAGCTTTGAATTTTGTCTTTATTTGTTCTCTTGTTCATTTATTTTTTTTTTCTTTGCTGTGTTCAATATTTGTTTTTTGATTTCAATTCATGTTTTTTGTGTTCCATTTTGTTTTTGAGCTCCATTTCCATTTTTGAGTTCTAGTTCCGTTTTTGTCTTTCATTCAGTTTTTGTGTTTAATTTCGCCTTTTGTGTTCTATTTTCTTTATTCCAGTTCTGTTTTGAGTTGCGTTTCTATTTGATTCCCATTTCTGTTTTGATTTCATCTCTGTTTTTCGTATTTTCTCTCTGTGTTGTGATCCTTTTATGTTTTGTAATCCTTTTATTTTATGTGTTCCTTTTGTGTTCAGTGTTCCTTTTCTGGTTTGTGTTCCTTTTGCGTTTTGTGTTCCTTATCTGTTTTGTTTTCTTTTGTGCTTTGTGGTCCATTTCTGTTTTGTTTAATTTTGTTAATTTTTTTTGTTTGTATTGTTTTGTTTTTTAAGTTACGAATGCTTTTGTTTAGAGCAACATCGCCGAAGCTGAGAAGCTCCAATAAATAAATACAACTATTAGCAAAAGTTCCATTTTCAGCCATTCATTTCCTATTGATCATCCACCAACTATGCTCATCACCAACATTATTTTTTTTCTATGTTCACTTATAAAATGTTTATCTATTTCACTTTTGTTATTTGTCATTGTTTTTTGGTATTTGTTATTGTTACTTGTTGTTATCTCTTATCTATTTTACTTTTGTTATTTCACTTTGTACAATTTTTGACTTTTGAAAGGGCAAATCACCTTTGATGTGATGTCCATAAATAAATAAATTATTGGTGTTTGTCTATATCTAATTCATTAAATGTATTCTTAGTATGACTGCGTTTGTAGATTTTATCTACAGTAACGCATGTAGATAAAATCTACAAACGTCACAGTTATGGTAAGTACCTACTTATACGTCTCCATTGAATTCATCAAAGCTATACTTTGTAAATTTGGCTGCGTTTATAGGGCTAATCCGTTAACTAACTTGATCTTTCTTTTTATATAAATCACATTTATATCGAAATTAGTAGCGATTAAACAAAAATTACGGCCACTAGAGCGTTAACAGGCAAATATATATATATATATATATATATATATATATATGTGTGTGTGTGTGTGTGTGTGTGTGTGTGTGTGCGTGTGTGTGTGTGTGTGTGTGCGCGCGCGTATATATAAGTTTGAACGGACCCCATTTTCGTTATCTACTAGGTAGGATCGATGAACATTTCAAGAAATTTTTCGAAATCGCGTCATGAGTCAACCGGAATCAACCTCAATAGCGAATTTCCCTAAATCACCTTTGATATGATATCTATAAATAAATAAATAAAATATTGTATATAAATAAATTATGACTGCGTTTATAGATTTTATCTACAAGCGTTACGTCACAGTTATGGTAAGTACTTATACGTCTCCATTGAATTAATCAAAGCAATTCTTTGTAAATTTGGCTGCGTTTATAGGCCTAATCATCAAGCGTTACGTCACAGTTATGATATTTTTTATTTATTTATTTATTTATTAACGTCCACTTTTTGCAACTTAGGCTAATCGGGACGGGTTATCTACAGGTTACCACCCTTTTCTAGCCAGGGTGGGATTTTAGGACGTTATTTAATGAATTTCGTCACTAAATAATTTCCTTTGCCCAGGCAAGAATCGAACTCGCCACTCTAGGTTTACCATGTAAGATAAAAGTCAACGCTTTAACTCACATGCTTATGACAAGAACTTCATTCACTCTAATATATTTATCTTAGATATACCTCAGATATTTTATTTCTAGCGTTACAGCTTTGGCAAATATAATTATAATTAATGATCGTAACAAATAATTGATGTTACAGTATTGTTTTATACATCTGATTTCATTTAAGGCGTTGACAAATGTCAGCTACAATGTTCGCTGCCGCTGTGTGCGCTTGAATTCTAAGTGAACCCGATGTCTCTCGCCGAGTTGGAAAAAAATAAGATTTACTGGTTTTGCGGGACACTGTTACCATTTCTGTGAGAGGAAATGCTAATAATAAGGCGAGTGTCATCAGGTAAGCCGATCTGTAAGCCGGACGGTCACCCACACAGCTGTTCAGGGTGAGCAGGGTACTTAGCACACCCACACAAGGGGCTTAATGAGACACCTATAATAAAATACTTGTACCGTTGTTATTGCGAACTACGGTAGTGCTCAACGCCTTATATACAGGAGGATTCGATTTTGAAGTTCCCTTATCGCCAAGAATCGTATACCCTAAGCTTGTTCACAATTATGGAGAAATTTGTCTTCCTAACTGGAAAATCACTTGCACTCCTATATGAAATTGTTTGAAATGTGGCAACATAAATGTTTCGTTTATTTATTTATTTGGACTATTCGCTACGAGGAGATATTGCTCAAATATCAAATACAATAAACATCAACATTAATAACATATCGTTAACTAAGCAGATTTTTCACTTGCGTCACGTATTTGCATTTATCTCAAGACGTATAGAACAATATTTGTTAATTAGGCTTCATATAAAGTGCTTCATAATAGAACACCTTTTTGTTGATATGGCATAATGAGTGGGGGTTTACTGAAGGCCGAAAACTAAAAAATGCAAATATCTCGGTTAATATTAAAAATAATGAAAAAATGTAAATAACAACATTTATACAACTTTACATTTTTAATAAGATTGGTTCCATACTTTTTTTCGATTCAACGCATAATAACGGACATATAAAAAATTTTCAAAATTCCTCCTCTCTAAACCTTTCCTCTCCCCAATCCGATTTAAGCCGTTAACTAACTTCATCTTTCTTTTTATATAAATCACATATATATCGAGATTAGTAGCGGTTAAACAAAAATTGCGACCACTAGAGCGTTAACAGGCAAATATATATATATATATATATATATATATATATATATATATATATATATATTGGGTATGGGAATAAGTTTTAATTGTTTTTCCATACACAGTATTGATGGCATCACATACATTTCATCTAACCTTTCGATACATGAATTTAAAAGGTGGTGTGTATGTATGCTGCTAAACACAGTTTCAGACTTTTGTTTGGGGTCAAACAGCAGCTATTCATATCACATCGAAATACATCGTTCGCGGGAAGTTCTCCTCTACAATCCTTCGAAGAAAAGTGCTGCGGAAATGGGCCATTTGCTTGGCAATGTTTATAGCAACCACACTTCATCAGATACAACTTGCAAATAATTTTTTTTTTTCTTCGAAGGATTGTAGAGGAAAACTTCCCGCGAACGCTGTATTTCGATGTGATATGAATAGCTGCTGTTTGACTCCAAACAAAAGTCTGAAACTGTGTTTACCAGCATACATACACACCACCTTTTAAATTCATGTATCGAAAGGTTAGATGAAATGTATGTGATGCCATCAATACTGTGTATGGAAAAACAACTAAAACTTATTCCCATACCCAATATATATATATATATGTGTGTGTGTGTGTGTGTGTGTGTGTGCATAAGTTTGAACGGACCCCATTTTCGTTATCTACTAGGTAGGATCGATGGACATTTGAAGAAATTTTTCCAAAATCGCGTCATGAGTACAACCTCAATAGCTGATTTCCCTTAAGGGAAATCTGCTTTAATAAAAAACATCATTACAAACAAAAATCAGGACTTAATGAGTTCTTCACTAAATAAATTTCTATTGCCCAATCGAACTCTCAACTCTAGGTTTACCAGGTGAGATTGAAGATAACCCTTTAACTCAAATGGCTAACCAGAGACCCATTTATTTTTGTAGCTTAAATAATAAAGGAGTTATAGTGTATGCGTGAGTGCGTGCGTGTGTGTGTATGCGTGTGTCTGTGCGTGTGTGTGTGTGTGTGTGTGTGTGTTTTGTGTGTGTGTACGTGAGAGAGAGAGCGTGTGAGAGAGAGAGAGAGAGAGAGAGAGAGAGAGAGAGAGAGAGAGAGAGAGAGAGAGAGAGAGAGAGAGAGAGAGAGAGAGAGAGAGAGAGAGAGAGAGAGAGAGAGAGAGAGAGAGAGAGAGAGAGAGAGAGAGAGAGAGAGAGAGAGAGAGAGAGAGAAAGAGACTATAATAATAATGCATAGGTTCATGGCTTAAAAAGAATGCTCAAATGAGTTGACGTTAAAATAAACCAATCCCTGATATGGTTCGTTATCCTCGAATTGAGCAATAAAATAACGCCGTAATTCATTATTTAAAACCTAATTAATAAGTGATATAATTTTATCATGGGATGCATCAAGTGTTTTCACACTGTCAAATAAAGGATTAGAAATACTTAGGATATGCTCAGGCAAAAGAAGATTAATTGATCGGAAGGCTTGCGGAGGCCTGGCTTCAATGCGTTTCCAATTATTAACTTTTTTTCTTCGGTTAATCGTCAACAACTATGGTGGCGGGAGTGGGCGACGTCCTAGAAGCACTGTTGTATCTAGCAAGTACATGGAGCATTTTATAATACGTTGATTCGAATTAAAGGCGGTTCTCATTTGGTCCGGCTAGAAATACCAAAAAGATCCAAAGAAATTAGAAAGGCTAAAGGTCTCCAATCAAAATGTCACGGGCACGTCATCATTCTTGATAAGGAACATGACAGCGAACTTTCTATCCGAGATGAGTTCGGGCTCTAGGCTCGAACTAGGTGAGCGTTGTCTATCTTTGGTTTTTAATTATTTTTCTTATTTAATTTGAAACATCTGGCGATGTAACAAATAAGCTGCCAAGACACTAATAGACAGAAACGCCCAGACAAGTCTGGAAAAAATGAGTGACACCTGGACTAACACCAGTACTTTTCCACAAGCCATAGTCTTATGAAATTGGAACTTTAATAAAACCATAAGCATTAACATAATTTCAACATCTGCTTCAAAAAGCTTCTCAGATTTCAGAAAAAAAAAATTCTCATAAACGCAAGAAAGTCCGTCACGCAGGGGCTGCGTAAACTAAGCAGATTTCCCATGTGAAGTTTTACAATAGAGAAATCTGCATACTGGTAACACAATACCACCGTGATTAAATACAAAAGGTAATGAGAAATCTTTCAGTTAATTAAAATAAATTCCCAACTGAAACGGCTTCTGAATTGTAAGAATAATTTATATTTTAATAACTCAAATTTTAGTAGTAAAAGAAGTAATGAAGGGGGGGGGGAGCGGATGAACAGAACGTATTTGCATGAATCTCACAAAGTAATGAAGGTAAGGTAAGGTTAGAAACGGCAGGTATGGTTAGAAGAAGCTTCCACCTGATCCGAGTACTGGCGGAAATGGCCGACCTAATCCGAAGTATGCCGGACCACAGACTTCATAAAAATGCAAATATCTCGGTTAATATTCCAGATAGAGAATAAATGTATATAACAATATTTATAGTAAATTTAATTTTCAATAAGATTGATTCTGTACACTTTTTTGATTCGACGTATAGTAACGGAGATATTTCGAAAATCCTCCCCTCTAAACCCCCCTCCCACTCGTCCGATTTCAGCCGTTAGCGAACTTGGTCTTTCTTTTTAAATAAAACGACTAAATATGGAGTTTGGTACCGATCAAACAAAAATTGCGACCGCTAGAGCTGTTACCGCATATCTATATATATATAAAATTGTAACCTCTGTCTGTACATTTTTTTTTTTTTATATATATATATATATATATATATATATAGTTTTGAACGGACTTCATTTTCGTCATCTACTAGGTAGGATCGATGGACATTTTAAGACAAATTTCGAAAATTCCGTCATGAGTACAACCTCAATAGCTGATTTCCCCTCAGGGAAATCTGCTAAAAGTAAATCTTAATTGTTAAGCAAAGATTACTCCGTGGGTCCGCTCGATTTTGGCGAAGAAAGAGTAATAAATTCTAAAGGGAGTGTCAAGGGAACATAAAAACTTATTAAACAGATTCAACATTTATTTATATTCACATATTTATTAAAAGTTCTTTGACTTTTCAAATCATATTTCTTCATTAGCTCTTATTATTTAATACAGTCCACTCTATGCTACTACACTTCTGACGGGGTACCACAGACTAAAGTTTTAACCTATCCTCCAGTTTTGTCCTATTGACATGTTGTGAGTGAGAATTTAGACTGGGAGGGGATATCTAATAATACTATTGTATTAATTCATCAATGCAATGGTTAAAAACTAAATTCAATTGGTCATTATGTATATATGAATATTTTAATCCATTATTCTAATATTTATTTTAATTTTAATATTGTAATCTTATTTTTGTTAATTTTATTAATATTTTTTAGTTCATAAGCTCTTTTGATTTTTGTTGCAATATTAATATTATAGAAATGTAAAGGATTAATTTTATATCACAAGTTAGGAAATATCTTTTGTTAAATACATTTTTTTCATTAGTTTTAGCCAGGACATTGCTGAATGTATGTCTTGATGTAGGAGTAGGAGCCTGTGTTGTCACAAGGGTTTTAGTAGATAAAAGCATTCATAATATAAAATTTTAAGATCTGGGGGGGGGGGGTTGTCAGAAGGCTGAAAACCAAAATATACAATAACTTGATTAATATTCGAGTCAGAGAAAAACTTTATAGTTCATCAATTGTAGAATATCACAATTTCAATAACCATATCATGTAACATAGACGCTAAGCATATGAAAGGAAATATCATTCTATAATTCTTTTTAGTTTATGCAACACTTTAAATTATTAAATGCATGTTATATATTTAATTTGTATGGTACGTATGGAAAATTAATCCCTCTGAGCGTGGATAGCGCACAAAGGAAAAATGGAAGAAGAATATACGCTTTGAAGGCTAGACTTAGGATTATTGCCAACAATTAAATGAATAGCACAGAGGTATCGTCTAAGATAATAAATAAACTGACTAATGAGCTCAAAGAACTATTAGCGTTTTCCTACGTCGAATGAAGTCTGCAAGCCCTTGACGTCACAGCTGTGACGCACTCGTCGAAAAGTAGACCATCGACCTTCCAGGTTTCAACTGCGTATATTCCCGAGGAAGAAGGTAACAAATTGGTCATAAATCTCTTTTAAAGGTTAACGGGACCGTGCTGCTTTCTCTGTCGCTCGTTCGGAGTTAGTCGTTCATATTACAATTACAGCTACATTTCGTATTAAAAGTGACACGCACGGTTTGGATTTTGGTCTCGGAACTATACAAGGCCAGCAATTATGGAAGAATATTCTTACGTTCTGTACATCAGGTTGCCAACAATTTGTCGCCTTGTAACTTCATTTATTTCCAAAATGTTAAACGCTTTGATTTTTGATTATCGAAGTCCTATGAGTAAAATGGTTCCAAAAATATATATATCTACATTTGAATCATTTATCATTGTATTGCCCCACTTTTGCATCACCTAGGGTAAAATTCCTTGAGAAATATATAGTACCTCAAAGAGAATATCTATCATTGGTAAACATTTTGGATTACAACAGTGAAAATAAAGTTAATAATGTTTTCTGTTTCTTATCAAAAGTTTGCGAATGTTAACAGTATAAAAGGAAGAATTTTATTATTTCTATGGAGGTGCTTAAACAACAATAATCGGCGCATTATTTATTATATGCAATTATACTTATTGTTAGTATTCTGTTTGTCATAAATCTTAGAGAAGAGTTATGTTAAATTGATATATCAGAAAACTGATATTTATTTAGACAATAAAACGAAGTAATCTACATTTACATTAAATTATGATTTATTGAATGAAGTATTATAATTATTTAGAATAATATTTATATTGTATTCCATACCAATGTATATGCTGTTCATTTGTGATTTAGAAAATATCATTATTTTTATTTAGCTATTAGCGCGATTATTTATCAGAAAGCTATTAAGCGCGAATTGGAAAAAAAGAAGAAAAAAAAGAACTCAAATACTTCAAGAA